>SNQJ01S0028672.1:25725-77745 GCA_010110895.2 Picea sitchensis
AGGGAGAAGATACATGCTATCCTAGATTGGCCACCACCGAAGGATATCACACATTTGCGCGGGTTCCTTGGAATCTGCTGTTACTACAGGCGCTTTGTGTCAGAATTCTCTCAGTTGACTGCCCCTCTTACAGATCTCACGAAGAAAGGGGCTTTTTGTTGGACAAAAGAGGCCCATAAGACCTTTGATAAGATGAAGGAAGTGATGAGTTCTTGCCCCGTTTTGGAACTTCCTGACTTAACTCAGCGATTTGTGTTAGAGTGTGATGCATTTGGTGTGGGCATAGGAGCGGTTTTGATGCTACAGAAGCATCCTATTGCATACAAGAGCCGGAAGCTCTCCGCCATCGAGAAACTTTATCCCATATGACAAGGAAATGCTCACCATAATGCATGCATTGGCAAAATTTAGACAATACCTGGTAGGTGGGAAGTTTGTGGTTAAGATCGATCACAACAGTTTGAGGCAAAGGGATCTTAGCGAAAGGCAACAAAAATGGGTCAGTAAAGTACAAGCCTATGACTTTGATATTGAGTACGTCAAAGGAAAGAACAATGTAGTTACTGGTGCTTTATCTAGAAAACCAGAGTTGTGCTCTATCTTACTCCCTTTGACGTAAGAGTTGTGCTTTGTCAAGACTCAAGACTGTCCAAGGGAAATCCGAGCTCATGGTGGAGTATTCCAAGAGCAAATTTACTTGTGATGTGATGGATAGTAGCACGCAGGATGACAGGTACAAGGTGGTAGATGATATCATCTACTACAAGGATCACATATGCTTGGTTCTGGAGTCCAAATTAAAGGAGAAAATTATGAAAGCCATGCATGACACACCGTTAGCTGGGCATCCAGGATATTTCAAGACATACAGGAAGACTAGAGAGAGGTTCTCATGGAAGGGCCTCAAAGATGATGTATTGAGACATGCGCGAGTGTGTGACTTGTCAGCAGAATAAGGCGGAGCAGACCCACCCTCCAGGATTACTGTAGCCACTGCCCATTCTAGAGCATATCCATGACTTTATCACAGGGTTGCCAAAGACGCAGGGCCGAGATTGCATTTATGTGGTGGTCGATAGGTTGACTAAGTTCTCTCATTTCTTTGCCATATCCTCTGAGTACAAGGGAGCACAGGTAGCAGATTTATTCTTCAAGGAGATATTCAGGCTTCATGGGTTGTCGAAAAATATTGTTAGTGACAGGGACAATCGATTTATGAGTGCTTTTTGGCAAGAACTGTTCAGGCTCGCACGCACAAAGTTGACTCCCAGTATGAGTTGCCACCCACAGACAGATGGCCAAACAAAGATAGTGAACAAATGGCTAAAGGGGTATTTGCGTAACTACGTGGCCGAGCAACAAAAGATATGGGTTAAGTGGTTACACTTGGGTGAGCGTTGTTATAACACCACTTATCATATGTCCATGGGAATGTCACCATTTAGAGCATTATATGGATATGATGCCCAATCTTTTGTAGACTTGGAATTTGGGGACAACAGGGCTCCCAAGGCCAAAGACTGAATTCAGGAGAGCCAAGACATTCTTAAGGCTCTTAAGGATAACCTGCAGACGACCCAGAACCAACAAAAGCTGTATGCAGATAGGCACAAGGTCGAGCACACCTTCGAGGTAGGGGACTTGGTGTTTCTTAGGCTGCAACCCTATAGACAGTCTTCTTTGAAGAAGAGTGGTGGAGAGAAACTTAAGCCACGATTTTACGGGCCTTATAAGATAACCAGGAGAGTTGGAGTTGCCAGAAGGGAGTAAGATTCATAACGTGTTTCACGTCTCGTGTCTCAAAAGGGCATTGGGACAACACATCACGACTTCAGCAGAACTGGCTCCATTAGACGAGGAGGGGCAGCTAGCACTAGTTCCTGAGAAAGTATTAGAGGTTCCGAAAAAGAAGCTTTGGAACAGGGTAGTCAAGGAATATCTGGTTAGATGGGGAGAGTGAACAAATTTTGCAGCACTTGAATCTACTATTGCTTGGGGACAAGCAATCTCGAGAAGGGAGGACTGTCATGTCCCCTTCCGAGTGATCATGGGACTTGGACGCAGTAGCCTAAGTGATTCCTGTAGGCTATAGTCCGTAAGAAGGGAATTAATTAATTATTTAATGTCCTAAGGGGGAAAGTGCCTAACAAAATGACATTAGATAATTAAAAAGGTGAAAAAGGGAAAAGTGCCAAAAGTGACTTAGGAAGAATATGAAACGTCACTTAAATTGATTAAAAGGTAAAAGGGTCGCAAAAGAGTAGAGGAAAAAATAAAAGGGAAAAAGGAGGGCGCCCTCTCTCATTCTAGCATTTTTGATATTTCTAATTTCTCATTGAGAGAACTCATTGTGGTTTTGGGAACTCTTGGGATGGAAACCCTAGGAGGAACTTTCAGAGATTGGCTTTGGTGGTGAAACCATCCACCCTAGTCGGCCATTTTGCGAGGAGTTCGTACAAATTTCTTTAAGTGTGCTTCATTGGGATCGATATTTTATCCTTGGGCAGCTCATTTTGTGAGAAAGGATTGAATCTCTTGTTGCAGGACAATGTTATCTCCTTGGGTGATTTTGGTAGTGGGTATGAGGTAGTGGGTATGAGTGCTTTTCTCTTGTGGGAAAGGTCGACTGGTGCATATTGAGACTGAGATATACCTTGCTGGGCGCACTATTGACTTGGGAGGTCGAGTTTTCTCACCTGGGATTTGTTATCTCTTTGCTCGCTGCGATATATGTGGGAGGAGGCGCTCTTTCTCATAGAGATTGAGTCCTAGGTGTGTTATCTTCAGTTCTGGGCAGCATTCCTCATCATCTGGGGTTGTGCTAACTGGTTGGAGAGCACACAACACTGCTGGTCGATTTGCTGGTAGCTTGGGTCGACTACCATCTCTATATGTCACTGCTCTTCTATGTATTCCATTGTTGACCACAAGGATCATCTTCAGAATTGCTGTCTTTATATCTCCACTGTATATTCACCATTGCAGGCAGCTTCTTCTCAGGAACAGGTCAGAGGTACCTTCTCTAAATCGTGGTTGTAATGAAAGAACAAGTGGTGGGTTTTTTTATGGAAAATATCAGTTCAGAATTATATTAATAAAGCTGCAGATTTCTTCTAAAATAGTTGCTGTGTGAATAAATCTTTATTCTCATCTCGTTGCTATAAATTTAATGTGCCAAATACCTTTTATGGGGAATCCAAATTGCTTGTGACATTAGTATAAATATTAGAAAACTACTTAAACTCATACAACCCACATTGGAGGGCATATTGATTACCCAACAAACGAAGGCAAGATCGGAAATTTTTTAGTAGGGATATTTCAGAGGGAGAAGGCCCTTTCTTGCAATCTTTGCCATAATGGACTTACTCATGGTAGAGGTTGCACTAGAAAGAAATCTACTTCTAGTTCAAATATAGAAGCCCTATTCTGAAATCTACTTTTGCACAAATTCTTGCTTTGGAGTATTGGCTTGAAAGGTTGGTTTGTCACAGAAGATGATCAACAAATGTGGGAGACGAATCAACACTAGTACTGTCTTGGGAATGTCTTCCTTTGGGTTAAAATAATTTGTCCATTGATTCATATATAACCCTCTAAAACCTAGGAAATAAAGGCCACTTCTAAAGGTTAAATGTCTCCTCTTTTAGTGGGATTAGGAAGGCAGTGTAGCCCCGTCTACAGAGGAAGGAGTTTATTGACCCTTGTGCATCAAAAGGACCAAAGTTCTTCCAGCCAGAGCTCTAAAACCCCATGGCGCTCAGCAGGGATAATTTAAAGGATGGAAGTTTATCTCAGAATGTAGAAACCTTGGCGAATCTTACTAGTCCTTAATATGCAAACTATAAAATGTTTGGCGATATTTTTGTAAAAGTATTCAAATTTCTAAGGATTTTATATATTTTCTATAAAATTTGGGCTATTTTTAAGGTAAAATAATTTTATTATATAGAGTTTGGGCGTCCCATGAACACCAAACAATGCTCTTTCAAAGAAAATGAGAGCCTTATGCCTGGGAGAGAGAGGTAATTTTTATCTCCAAATCTGCTGAGAGCTTCTTCACAAATTGCGTGGTTTCCGACTTGGAGTGGTATTCATGCTTTAGATGCCTTGCAACCAGAGCTTGGAATTCTGTGGCTTTTTGTTCGATAGTGTCCCTTAGTATGTGCATCAAGAAGATAATTCTTGTGGTCAACATTATATGCATCCACTTGAATTTTTTTGAAACCCTTTGTACCAACATTGAGAACCATAAATTGACAACTACATTTGGGGAGGAGGAAGCTCCAAAAGCATGTGATATATCTGTTATGCTCCTAGGACCCTTTCAACAATTGTTTCCCACAATAAATTTCTGTATGCATATGTTGCTGGCTCATTTGGGTGCCTAAAGGATAGGCACACACACACAACATATCATGTAGGCCCCTGATCCTTTTTCAACTTTTGATGCATATTTTTCTATGTAATCATGACCACACATTTGGAAAGAAACGGTTGCTAGTCTATATTAGCCTTCCACATCATGATTGTTTCACTAATATATGTATTCAATCTTGTCATCATTCCATCTAGGTTCACACCTTTTTGCTCCATTTTCATTTGATATAAAGTTTTGACACATCACATAGTTCTTCCCATGGTGCCTTGTATCAAGTTATCACATAGTTTTTCCACCATTCTATCATAGGCAAGACCTCTCACTGCACATCCTGTGATGCTCAATGCAATTCAGAAGTTGTTTATAATCTCTCATTTGATCAGATTGAAAAAATTGTTATGTTCCCTTTAAGTGAGATTGATCACCATCTTCTCTTCTAGCCTGAATATTTCTCTGATGTTGATTGCATGGATTCAAAGCATGTACACATTTATCAAAATATTTTTATCACATCTAACTTGAACATGATCATCCCTAGAGTGTTCATATCAGGAGCTTCTTTTAACCACACAAATCCATGCACAAGCAAATTTAATCTGATTTTTCTGTTTCCAGTTGAAAATATAATTGAACACAAGTTGCATATCACTGCTCCTGCTCCTGGAATATTGTACCACTGGCAGCCAGCATGGATATTCTAATTTGATTATACCCATAATATCTTTACTTGGATGCTGGAGGAAACAACGATAATGGATGACATTTAACTACTTACTTTGTTATTAAATTTTATTTTATTGAACTGTATATACTGGCCGATGTCAGCATGACATGAATGGATGAATGAGGAGTTGACATCTCTTCCATACTGGGCTGTATAGTGTGCACTTCTTGACACAAATAAATTCAGGATTTTTTTGGTGATATTTCCATGGGGTTTAGATTACGAGATTGGTCACTTATGGAAAGAGTTATTTTTTTTTTCTATTTTCATTGTCATTCAGGCTTAAGTAAGAAGGCCAACTGGATCTATAAATAAAAAAGTACTGATTTTGGTTGTTAGTAGTCACATAATGTTATCCTGAATTGTAGTATTTCTGTTATTAGTCTAATCTCTGTAAAATTATCGGTTGATAACAACTATTCTAGAGAGTTGCCCACAGGTGTCTGAAATTTGTTAATGTTACTGTAGGCAGGGCATCTCAGGATAATATTAATTGGTGTTCCATGTGAGGCCTAAAATAGAGGGTCTTGGATACTATTGGATGGATTATAATGGTACTTGGTCTATAAGCCAGTTTCATAGGGTTTAAAAGAAAGTCAGATTGCTGTCACTTAAAGGGGACTAGCTAGTCTCAGTTTGTATGGCTTCACAATTGTAGGACTTCAAACCCCCATTGCAGTAAAATGAAATTCTTAACCTGTTTATGTGGCTAATTAATAAACTTGGATTCCTTTAATCATATGGGATTTCAATCCATTTTTAGATGGTAATGCCAATTTGTCAAATCTAGTATCCACTGAAAGTGAACTCTAGCACCCCCAGTCTCTTGAAGTTGGACCTATTTTCATGGCTTGTGCTTATTATCATTGGTTACTTGTTAAATACTTTTATCAGCGAATTTCTGTACGTCACTCATGATTTCCTTGATAAATGAATCTAGGAGCTAACATATGGGTGAAATTGTGGTATTTTGTCAGGGGAACGCCACAGCAACCAACACAACAACCTGCTCCAAATATTCCAGCTCAGTCATTGTATCAACCTTCAGCATCAACTCCATCTACAAGCTCAGCTCGCCCTTCAACTCCAAATAATCCATCATCAACTGGGCTTGCACCACACACAAGACCAGCTGTGGTTGGAAGTTCCAGTGTGGAGTCGCGTCCTCAATCACCATCTTATTCCCAGCCATCTCCAGCTGCTGGTGCAAGTATAATTCCTCTGTTGAGAGACAAAAGGTGAGGGATCCAAACAGAGAAATTGGTGTGGAATGCTAGTTGCTACAATTTATTTCTGCATATATTTTACTGTTTTCCAATATTGAGAACTTTATTCCTGTTCAATAAATTTGAATGTGGTGGCAAATGTGGTAAGTTTGATCCAGCAACAATACAGACTGGTTGTGGTGTTCTAACAGATGTATCTGTTTATTATTCATGATCTTGTCCTATATTAAATCTGTTTTGACTATTTTACCTTCGTCTCACCTTCTTGTAAAAGATGCAATACTCATGTCCACACCTTCTGGTAAAAGAAGCAATACTCGTGTCTGATTTGTCTTTGTTCTAGGTATTGACAACTATTTAATTTTCTGTCATTATAAAATCTAGGCACATTGATTTTCAAAAGTGATATTTTATTTTGGTGATGTGGAGCTGCCATATAGAAGGAAATTGCTTCATAAGAGAAATTGTGAATTATAGCTTAATGTAGATTAATTTAGAATAACCATGAATACAAAATAAGTGATGGAATTCTAAATAGTTCAGTCAACATCTTCAGTACCTGCCCCCTGGCATTTCCCTGTGGGTAGACGCTGCAGTAGTTGCTATTTGAAGATAGTGGAGTGACAATCCCATTTATTCCAATGGTTTATGAATTAGAAATGGCTTTATATGTTGGTGAGAGCAAATTGAAAGTCACCTGAAAACTACTGAAACCAAGAGCTTTAAAATTTATCACTTATAATTTGAGGTGCAAAAGATATTCTCATAGAAGTTATTAAGTCCGATGAAGGGGCCTTCAATTTTTAACCTGCAGTTTGTGCTATTTGACATCCACATGATGAAGGCAATTGATCTCCATGATTACTTTCAAGTTTTAGTCGTTGATGATGTTTTGTCCCATGGTTTTTGATAAAATATTGATGTAATTGATATCTGGAGTCTGTACCCTTTGGGATATAAGGGGACATAGATGATTTGTTTTCTTGCAGTGGAAAATATTTTGTTGGTTTACATTGAATGACATGCAATCTTCTGTGTTTTCAGTGTCGACGAACTGAGGAAGATTTTGCAAGATAAAAAAGCCTACAATGAAGTTTTTCATTCAATTGACCAAGTCAAGGACCAGAAAGCTGTAAGATTTTAAAACCATAATTTTCTAATCAGTAGATTAGATTGGTACTATGATTCACAACTTGGCATTGGTTTGCTGCAATTTCCTCTTTACATACAATTGTGCAAAAGTTCTTAAAAGTAGCATTTTGTTACAATCTCGTATATTGAATAGATTAGTTATTTTTAATCTCTAGTCTGTTTCTCGAGAAAAAAGCTAAGTAAGTTATTTCCGTGAATCAATTTTTCAGTTGTATGGTGAGCTTCGGAGGGAGACAAGACAACTTGCAAGTAATTTTTCCGCCTTTTCTTTCCCTTTGAGATTTTACCTTTTCTTTTTGGTCGTTCATAGAAAGTATACATGATGAAGGCATCTATGAGAGCCAGTAGTACAGAGGAATACAAGGAATGGTGATTTGATACAAGTCAAAGGAGGCAAAGCTAGTGTTGGGGAGTCCGTTTTACTGCCCTTCTGTCCTTATCAAAGTTATTATTATTTAGAAAGTGACGTCTCTCTTTTTGCTTGAATTTTCAGGGAAAAATCTGGAAAAAGAGAACCAAATGCTGGAACTTAAAAACCAGGTGAGGAGTCATAGGTGGTCAAACTAGGTTCATTTAAAACAATGGATATGGATATATTCTAATATTATTTATAATATGAATGCAGTGCACAGTTATAAGAACAACAGAATTGGCAACAGCCGAGGAAAAGTTCCATGCGCTTGACAAGAGAGTAAAAGAGGCTATTAGCTTTCTTGCACCTGGAGTTCTTCTTGAAAGGCTTCAAGGCAAGTTTGAGGGTTGTATGATTAGTTATCTAGTTCAAAATTATAAATCAGTTGTTCAAGTAGAAAACGCTTTTTTGATGTTCGATAGCCTTATAACTTGCATTATCTTGTTGCAGAGGCAGCTAAAGCTGCTGAGAAAGAATCAGACGATTTACACGAAGAGCTTAATGATAGAAAGATAGAGGGAACTGATTTTATTCAAAAATACAAAAAGCTCCGCACAATTTATCACAGGCGAACATTGCTATATTTAGGAGCAAAACACCATCTCCAAGCTAATTCTGCGGTAAAATGAGGACGTCATTGTAAAGTGCTTGGAGAAAATTTCTGTGTGCAGAAAGTGTAATTGTAAAAAATCGATTTACATGCAAGTGCGAGCTACAGGTTGCTCTACAGGATAGATGCACAGTTTCATCGGGGAGTTAGTGCCTAGATAAATATATATTCCATTTTTTAAATTTTTTGGGGCAAACATTAGTTGCAATTCTTAGAATATGTAATTCTTTATACAATATGAGCCTATATAATTTGTCTCTCAATATGTAATTCATGAGAATGTTGTACATGGATCATAATAGTTTATAAACAATCACGATTTATTCAACCTGTTAGTGTGTCTTCAACGGTAATAAGTCTCTTTTGTGCCTTCTCAATTTTGATTAATAGAATAGCATATTTGAAGCTTCGAAATTTACAGAATCACACTTATTTTTTGTTCACTCTTCATATTTAGATTAAAAGAAGATAATAACAAAGATGAAACAGTTGAGCAAGAAATATGAAGTGTCCACAATCATTTACTTTGTAAAAACTTGTATGTACATTATGTTAGCCATCATGGGTGTAAACAATCTGTTTAAATTCATTGAATCGGTTTTTGAGAAAATCAGTGTCATTTATAGTAGAACTTGTTGGAAAAACGCTGAGACTTCGTACTTCAGCTTAAGACACTTGGATATTATTATGCTGTACTTTTCTGGTGTTTTCACTAATGCAAATTACATTGTGAATTCGTATGTATATCTTTATAGATGGTCAGCGTACTTGCATTACTATCGTGTCTTCGATGGAAAAGCGCTGTTTCTCAACTAATCATTGTTGTTATTGACACACAAATATTAGATGCATAAGGTTGGTGTTTCGAGGATTGAAATTCATATTCATTTTAATGGTCCATTGCTTTATGATTTATAGGACGTTCAATGGTCTGAACTATCTGCCTGGCTTTCATATATGCCATTTATGTTAGTTGCCATAAATATTTTAATATATTAATTTTATCCTTCCATATTAGCCCTTAAGTTTCTAAACATACAAAAAACAATAGAATCATATATGCATTAAATGGTAAAACTCCAAAGGCTCGTCAAAAAGGACTCCAAAGGCTCGTCAAAAAGGAAAGGAACTTTTTTGCGAAGTTCGTGCGGCGTTCTCCGTTTGGCATGCATTCTCCATAAAAACTTTTGTTACTACCCCGGCGTGAAGTGAGGTGTAGTGTCTACAACCTTCTCGATTCCCTTTACCTCGTTCGACGATCACTTCTTTTAAACCCAGTGCTCTATTGAGTTAATTTTTTTGGCACGAAGGTCAAAGGTCTTGCTTCTATTTGGTGTCCTTATTTTAAAAAGACAGGCTTCGATGATTTGTAATTGAATGGCATATGGCCAAAATGACTCACCCAACATAGAGTTTATAATGTAGAGTACTGCGTAATAATCAAACACTGTAAACCACTTTCTAGAAACCCTGCTGTGCTTTAACAGTGACTGTGATTTCTTTGACAAGTCTATTGTAGCGGAATTAAAAATTCAATCGTGTATACACAGATTACACGAGATCTCTAGGGAAACCCATAGGGGAAACTTCAGTTTGGCAATGGCCATCTTGGTCTGGTTAATCTATTAATGGTGGCTTAAAAGCTCAAGAAATGCATATACAATGAGAATGTTGCACTCATTGTATCTAGATCTTTTCGATGAACTAGTGAATCGATGTCTGTCTGAGTCGTTCTACAAACCGTGCGAAAATGTGTAAACTGAACTTAGGGACAATCTTTTGTGTTCTCATTGCTTCCTCTAGAGTTTTTTCCATGAAACCTGTACTGCAACTACTTTAGCTTCTTATCGTTCTGACCCTTCTTCCATCATTTGATGTCTCCTTTATGCTTGTGCCCTTKAGTATGTGGAAGGCTAATGACCTTGTAATTGTTTTTAGAGCAATACTTGAAGAAACCATTATAGTTCCTCCTAKCTCGACGTTTMAAATTTGGGCCTTTCAGTTTCTTAGATTGCCACGTGTTTCCATCCTATCTTGCCACATGCTTTGCTAGGTAAGATTGCTCTACTTCCTCGTAGTATTATGGAGTGCAAAGCGTTTGTAGCGTTATTTACTTAGCTATACTATTGCATTGTGCATTGGTACTAATGTAGGGTGTGCAGGGAGAGTCTCTTTGCTTAGTCCGCCATAGTCTCTGTCTTTACATTTGTGTTGTTGCATCGCCAATGTCACATGACTTAGCGTGTTTTCTTAGTCATGATGTAGAGTGTTGATCTAGATTCTTGTTGGACTCCCTCTTTTCACATTTCACTAATCTCTGCATTGCTTTGGCTATGTCACTTGTAGAGTACATGGATTGCAACTCCTCCAATCCTTTGCAAACTTGTAGAGTACATGGATTGCAACTCCAATCCTTTGCAAACCAAACCTTTGTATTCACTTGCATTATCCATTTTTCAAAGGCAAGTAGGGACTTTTCCAAGGCATTATTAAAGAGTCTGAAGTGTGGAAATCTAAGGTTCTAAAGCACAAATAACCTTTGTATTCACTTGCATTATCCATTTTTCAAAGGCAAGTGGGACTTTTCCAAGGCATTATTAAAGAGCCTGAAGTGTGGAAATCTAAGGTTCTAAAGCACAAATTTTTTACTGAGAGAATTAACCACTTAATGATTTCAATTATTCAAGGACCCATTCAGAGTACACCTGCATAATGGGAGAGTCTTTAATGAGAGAATTAACCATTTAATGATTTCAACTTTTCAAGGACCCATTCAGAGTACACCTTCGTAATGGGAGACTTTTGGTCCTTAGAAGCTTCTAGGGACCAAAAGTCATCGTCTTTCCTTCGAAGCTTCTAGGGACCAAAAGTCGGATTCTCTTAGACCACTTTGCTTTCCTTGGAGTCCATCACTCTAGGTCAATTTGCCAAATTGTTTGTTGTCCTTTGCATATCACCTAGATGCTCCTCTCACTGTTTAAGTGCATACGGTGCAAAGTCTTCACTGTACCTATAACTTGTTTTTCATCTTCCTTGGCTAGCGAAGATGGTTCAAACAATCTCAAGTTTTCCATGTTGATCATTTAGTACATTCATATAAGTAGGTTGAGTTTGAAAGCATTAGCATTGACTTGCTCAATCTCAAAAGGTCCATATCTTAGAGGCTTCAACCTCTTTGGCTCTAATTTGTTCTCTTTGTCCTTCACAAATCGTGCGAAAAGGTGGCCATTGAACATATGAACAATCTTTCGTGTTCTTGTTGCTTCCTCCTTTAGAGATTTCTCCATGGAATCTCTAGCGCAACCTTTTTCTAGCTTCTTATCGTTCTAACCCTTCTTCCATCGTTTGGATGTCTCCTTTATGCTTGTGCTCTTGAGTACTTGGAAGGCTAACAACCTTTGTAATTGTTTTTAGAGCAACTTAGAAGAAACCATTATAGTTCCCCTAGTTTGATGTTCAAATTTTGCTAAATTCGAGGCCTTGGTTTCTTAGATTGCCATGTGCCTACATCCTATGTTGCCATGCCCCTTGCTAGGTAAACTTGCTCTACATTCTTTGGATGCTCTCCTTCCTTGTTGTACTATGGAGGGCAAAGCCTTTTGTAGTGTTATTTGCTTAGCTATATTGTTGCATTGTGCGTTGGCACTAATGTAGTGTGAGGAGGGAGAGTCTCTTTGCTCTAGTCTACCGTAGTCTCCATCTCCGCATTTGCATTGTTGCAAACGCCACATGCCTTAGCATGTTTCCTTAGTCATGACACAATGTCGAGCTAGACTATCCTTGGACTCCCTCCTCTACTTTCAGAGTGCACTAATCTCTACATTGCTTTTGTTATGTCATTTGTTGTAGAGTACGTGGACTACAACTCATCCAATCCTTTATGAACCAAACCTTTGCATTCACTTGCATTAGCCGTTTTTTGAAGGCAATTAGGGACTTTTCCAAGACACGAATAAAGAGCATTAAGTGTGGAAATCTAGGGTTCTAAAGCACACTTTTTTTAATGAGAGAATTAACCACGTAATGATTTCAATTATTCAAAGGCCCATTCAAAGCACACCTCCTTAGTGACCACTTAATGATTTCAATTATTCAAAGGCCCATTCAAAGCACACCTCCTTAGTGGGAGGCTTTTGGTCCAAAGAAGCTTCTAAGATGAGGAAACTTATTTTCAACTTGGTTTCTCTTATACCACTTTCCTTTCCTTGGAGTGTATCACTCTAGGCCAATTTGCCAAATTGCTTACTGTCCTTTGCATGTCACCTAGATGCCTCTATCAATGTTCAAATGCATCTGGTGCAAAGTCTTCTATTGTATGCAAAACTTGTTTTTCCTCTTCCTTGGCCATCAAAGATGGTTCAAATAATCTAAAGTTCTACATGTTGATCATTGAGTACATTCTATATAAGTGGGTTGAGTTTGAAAGCATTAGCATTGACTTATTCAATTTCAAAAGGTCCATTTCTTAGAGGCATAACCTCTTGGCTACCCCTTGTAGGGGCTTGTCATTGAGATAAAGTCATACTTCGTCCCAACACAGAGTTTGTGCTTTGTGCTTCGTTGGTCATCTTTGAGATTGCACTTTTGCCAACTCTTCTAAAGCGACTCTTGCTCTTTCAAATAAACTTTCCTTGTTTGTGTTCTTTGTCATCTCATGCATTTCTAGTGTGTCTTCCTTCCTCTGTGCATAAACAAAGGAAGGTGAAGGTGGCAAATATTGAAAGCAAATTTTAAAAGGGGATTTCTAGGTGGAAGAATGAATTAAACATGAAAAAGTGAAGGTGGCAAATATTGAAAGCAAATTTTAAAAGGGGATTTCTAGGTGGAAGAATGAATTGCCCAATTGTAAGAGTGCTCGATGTAAACTATTTGTCCATCTCAAGTCTTGAAATGTTTGTTGGTTTTATCCTCTAAACAATTAGACCAAAGTTCAGTTCACAACTTCAAGGTTTCCATCAACGTGAAGATGAAAAGTTAGTGTTGTCCATCCTTTCCCACAACGTTGTTTGAAATTTGCTTGAAAGACTCTTGAATGTCACAAACCAAAATGTACCCATACATTGACAAAGAACAACTCAACGCTTTCATGCCTCGAGAGGGTCCTCTTGCAAGGAATAAGCATATACATGTCGTTGAACTAGTGCACAACAAAAAATAGGGAGTCTTGCCCTTTATTCAACATAGGCAAACCTCCCAACATATATTTTTCCAACCGTTACTTGGCATTGGTAATGGCATGCACATTGCAAGTTCCCTATTATTTGTATAACTAGAGCTACAAAGAACACAACCTTTGATCAAATTGGAAACCCGTGCCTGCATCTTATGCCAATGAACACCTTTGTAGATTTGAAATGGTCTCCCCCATAGCAAAATTCCCAACAATTCAAGAAGTATGAGCTTCCATCATCCATTGAAGTCTCCTTGTTTGTGGTATACACAATTTTTCCAACTTGTAGAGTAGACCTCTTGAAAAGTAACGATCATTTATGATTCTTGATATCGCTAAACAATTTCGATTTTTAAACCCTAAGGTAATAATAAAGTTCACAACTGAGTGTTACAAACTTTAGTAACTCGTTATATTCATAGACACATATAAAGTGATAATAAGAGTGTCGCTACACACAATGCTATCATTTTCCCCAATACATTACAATGATTCATTCTCTAAGTGGTTAGGTGTGCGCAGGAGAAAGAGAATGAGATATAAGAATAAAGATTAGAACACCACAAGGACATCAAGCTTATAACCAGAGCGGTGAATCATTAGTGCACCTTCTCTACTTTTTACTTTATACTCTCTCATATCTACAGAGAAATGAATTAGGCTTTAGATGAAAGAATTCCCAAAATGTAGTTCATTAACCTTTGACTCCGCCATTGTTTTCTCCTTCCGCTACTAAAAGATGTCTCAAAAATCAACATTATCCTTGTGATCTTCACTCAATGATTCATGTGTGAAGGGCTCACACTGCATAATAAGTCCCACATCAAACCTCTACATGGGTGGCTTTAACAACATGTAACACACTCGGCCCCCTAAACATACTTACGCTGGTGGGATGTCAAAGATTCCCTTCCATACATTACTCTTTGCTTGGGTCTTTACCCTAGGGAAAGGACATTGCTCACCCCAAGCTTTGCGTCGGTTATTCTCACTGTGGAAAACCGGGTTTCGGGCCAATATAGATGGCCCTCCAAAGCCCTATGGGATTTTCTTTCTACCACATCACTGGTTCGACGTGGTTACCACGTGGAATCCTCGTCACCTACATCTATGGACATGGTAGGTGTGTGTGATGGTGTGGCGGTGACATGTCCTCAGGCACAACACAATCCATCTTACAAGCTCGGGAAAACCCTTGGTGGGGAAACTTCTACGCAATCTAGATTTGAACTTATCCATATCGACGATTTTGGTTTAATCGAACACAATTAATCAACGACTGTCAACTGGTCGGATCCTCCCTATTCAGAATGCAGGTCGTGCAACCCCCAACCCTTCCTTCTGAACATTTCTTTCCAATCACCTCACTTCCAACGGATCAGACAACTACGATGGAGCTCATTCGACAGATGGGATATCCATAGGTTCACCAACTGGCAAGGTGAATATAAGGGGATTTCCTGTGATTCAACATATCCAACAGAGAGGAATCATGAGAGTCAACAATATGGATTCACTCAAAATCTCCTAACCCACACAATGGTTAACGACTCACCCAACTCCATCCAATCGCTCAACAGGTGGGGTCCATCATATGATCTACGACTTAGATATTTTCGGGTTGAATCCATAGCAGATCAATGACCCACATTTACTTGGCTTGTCACTATGAGAGGATACTGCCTCCCATAACCTTAAGTTTTTTCTCGAACAATTCCTTCCAAATTGGGGTCTTCGATAAATCTGACGTTCATTAGACTCCCAGATCCAACGATTAGGGTTTCCTCAAGACCCCAGATGCGCTCGACAGTTAATGGGGTTACTTAACTCTAACAAGGTTTCTCTTGGGTTGGACCACAATGAGATCGACGACTTAGATCTCATCGACTGAGCCTCATTGCAGATCCATGGCTCTAGTCCATCCAGACTTTCACCTTCGGGTTTTCTCCATCGAAAACACCCACCATGTGATTTCTTGGGGACTTTTCCAAACGCCACATCTCGACAAGCCTAGTAGGATGGTGCATAAGGGGATCTACAATCCATATCCATTCAATTTGACCTCTAGGTAAATGGACGACTCTCATCGACTCAGGATACTCGTGTTAGAAGGTTTACCTTGGAAATGCTTATGGGTTCTTCCGAACGACCCTCTTTCCGAAGGGAATTCCCTAACACTCTGATCTCCGATGAACGATCGAGATCGACCCTCCACATCGAATCTACGGTTGAGAATTCTTTGGAGGTTTTAAGTAGGCACTCAAATAAGGGTACAAGGCACTCCCAGGCACATAAACTCTTCGTGACTTAGCTCCAGGCTCCTCAGACCTTTGGCCTGCATCCTTAGTACTCAGGGGTCGCCTCCTAGCAACCCGAAGTGAACATTTTCTCATCTTGCAAACTTCCCATTCAAGGGATTGGGAAAAACACATGGTTACATGCTCCATTAACTAGACATATCATACATGTTCTCCACAGGTGATCAACCAATGTGGAAAGGGTCTCAAAAGGTTAACAAATTCACATTTAACATTCATTCAACATACTAGAACTTCATTTACGAACAAAATGCAAGGACTAATATTCATTAACAAATATTTACAAATTACATTTAAAAACACTTATCTATTTCAGATCAAACTCCAACATGCCAACCGACTGAGGGTGAATTCCTTTCCACCCAACCATAGCATCTGCTTTATTATTGCTTTCTACAACAAGACACCCCCGTGTCAGACCATGATACCACTAGGGGACTCTCATAAGTTGAATCTTAGGTTAAGGGTCTAAAGTGAAGGTTACTCTCCTTCACCCATTGGCAACAATAGAATTCCCTCCTCCCATAGAGTCTAGGGCCACCATGAGCTTACCATCCCAGTTGGATTTCCTCTGTACAAGGGAGTCTCTTCACTGCTTCATAGTCTCTCCATGCCCTCCCCTTACTAGTGTTATTTTCTTTCCATGAAGCACCAACTCGCGTCCCTCTTTTCTCCAGTCCGGGATCGAGTGTTCTCTATTCCAAATTGGCCACAAGTTCCTCTGGTAAGATTCCTATTTTCCTCATGAGAATTTCCCTGTTTTTCTCTACTCAGCTTGCGTGCATGCTCTGTTCGTGCTGGTGTGCATACTTGGCTCTACCTCTGTTGCTGATCTTCTCCCCTTAGAATCCATCTTTCCCTGCTTTCCTTCCCCCACCCTCCAATATGGAGCATTCCCTTGCCTCAGGGTCCTTAGCTTGCCTCTGTTAGAAGCTGTCTCGGGGGTCCATCTCCCAAATCAAAGGGGAACCATAGTACTCATGGCTGACAACTTCAATTGACTCAGTCATTCTTTTGTGTGCACTTCTAAAGGAAATCAAAACTGCCCCAACTATTGGGTCTCATCCCCATTAACTAGCTTTCTTGTGATCATGGAAAAACAATGTACTTCTTGTAGGTTCGGTCATTTAAGGTTAATCAAGTGGAGGTTGGATTTCTTGGGTAATTAAGAAAGTTCCCAGTTCCCCCTTCACCGATTCTCACTTGTGGTATTATGGCTAGTACTGCAAGGCTTCCCCTTCAGTCAACTGGTTGTCAATTTTCATTAAACATAAAACACAGTTACAATGTTCATCAATTACAGTGATGAAGTCTTAATTATAATTACAGACTTGGGGGAAAACAGGGTGTTACATTCCCCTCCCCCTTAAAAGGAAACATCGTCCTCGATGTTTTACCACCACATATACAACTTTATACCGAGAACAAAAACGAGTATGGCATCCTCCAGTTCCATGTGGCCTCATTTACTCCAAATTTCTTCAATTGCACCTTGATTTGCACGCCGCCCTGGTTTCATAGCAATGTCTCTCCCCTGTCCAAGATGCATTGAGGTTTTGGCTGGAATTCTCCCTCGGGTTCCACCTGTATAATAGTACAATCAATGTCATGATTAGAATAATGAATATACTTCTTAAGTAAAAATACATGGAACACATTGTGAGCTTTAACAATAGGAGTTAGAGCAAGTCGGTATGCCACCGGTCCCACTCTTTCTAGGACTTCAAACAATCCACAATAGTGGGGAGCTAGCTTGGTGCTAGTTCCCATTCTTAGGGAGCTCCTCTTTGGATTCAACCTGATATACACATGAGCTCCCACCTTAAACTCCTTATGAGTTCTTTTTCTATCAACATAGCTTTTCTGTTTTTTTTCGGCCACCTTCAAATTTTGTTTAATTATGATTACTTCCTGCTCCATATTCTTCAATAATTCTGATCCAAGGGTGATCCCGTCCACCAAATTATCCCAACTAATTGGAATTCTAGACTTTCTGCCATACATGGCCTCAAATGGGCTCATCTTTAGTGACTCTTGGTAGCCATTATTGTAGGCAAATTCTACCAAGGGTAGATGCACTGCTTGGGATGATGCATAACATGCATCATCAACATATCTTCTAACAACCTATTCATCCTCTCGGTCTGTCCATCTGTTTGGGTATGGTAAGTGGTGTTGAATGATAATTGCGTTCCAAAGCCCACAAATATGCTTTTCCATAAATTTGACGTGAATTTCACATCCCGATATGAGATAACGGTCTTGGGCATACCGTGCAATCTAAAAAATTCCTTTATAAAAACATCAACATCTATAGCTTTATAAGTGGACTTGATTGGGATAAAATGAGCCGATTTGCTCAGTTTTTCCACCACCACCATGATTGCATCATGCTGTTTGGTGTTCTTGGCAACCTTGTAATGAAGTCCATGGAGATAATCTCCCACTTCCATTCTGGATTTTGCACTAGTTGCAACAATCCTGCTGGGTGCTTGTGCTCAAACTTAACTTGTTCGCACTCCAGGTACCTAGAAATATACTATGCAATGTCCTTTTTCCTTCCTAGCCAATAATACAATTGTCTTGCCATTGTTGTCATCTTTTGATAACTGAGATGACCCATATAAGGTCTCCTATGAAATGCATCCACTATGAGGTTTTTTAACTTTGTTGAAACGAGGATGTACATCCTACTATTGTACTTCAACAACCCATCTACTGTGACATGGTATCCCTCATATTTCTTCCCCTTGGGTTCTTGTTGCAAGTTTTCTTTCACTATATTAAAGTGTTCATCACTATGTAAACGAAATATGATTCTCTGCTTGATATCAAATTCACACATGCTTGCTGCTGCTAAGTGTATTGTCTGCACACTTTGACTGAGTGCATTTGCCACTAGATTTTCCTTCCCTTTTATATGTTTGATTTTGAAATCGAACTCACTAATTAGTGACATCCACTTGGCATGTTTGACATTTAATCGAGGTTGGTCAAATAGGTATTTCAATCCACAATGATATGTCATCAAGACAAATCTCCTTCCAAGTAGGTAATGCCTCTACATTTTTAAAGTGTGCACAATGGATGAAAGTTCCAAGTCATGAGTAACATAACACTGCTCATGCTCATTTAACTCCCTTGATTCATAGAAAATCAATTTTCCTTCTTGCATGAGGACCTCACCAAGTCCTTCCTTCCAAGCATAAGTACAGACTAGGAAATATTTTCCAGGGTCTGTAATCTTCATGACAAAGATTAGTTAAGAGGTGTTTCAGTTGCTGAAAGTTGGTCTCACACTCTGCTGACCATACAAACTTTATCCCTTCTCTGTGTAATGAGGTGATGGGATGACCAATCTTGGAAAATCCCTTAATGAACCTCCTGTAATATCTTGCTCATCCCATAAATGATCTTACCTCAGATACATTTCTAGGAGTCTGCCAATCCATGATTGCCTTAATCTTTTTTGGATCAACAATGCTCCATCTTCTGAAATTATATGATCCAAATATTGGATCTCCCTCTGAAAGAAGTCACACTTGCTATATTTAGCACACATATGGTGATCTCTTAACACCTATATCGCCAATCTAATATGTTCTTCATTCTCTTCCTTGGTCTTGGAATATAGCAGGATATCATCAATGAGCACAAGGACAAACTTGTCCAAATACTTGTTAAGAATGTTGTTCATCAAACACATAAAGGCGGCTGATGCTTTGGTAAGCCCAACACACATAATCACAAATTCATAGTTTTCATACCTCGTTCTAAAAGATATCTTGTGGATGTATTCATCCTTAATTTTGACTTGGTGATATCTAGATCTCAATTCTATTTTAGAAAACATTGTAGCTCATCTGAGCTAATAAAAAATATCATCAATCCTAGGCAATGGGTACTTGTTCTTGATAGTCATCTTGTTTAACTACTAGTAGTTGATACATAGCCGCAAGGTACCATATTTCTTCTTCTTCATGAACTGCTTGTGGGAGAGATTGCTCCCCGTAGGGGACACCTTTCGGGCCCTAATATAGCCTTTATCCATCATCTTTTTTAATTTCACTTTTAACTTCACTAGATATGGCGTACTCATCCTATAGGGAAATTTAGATGTTGGTACCACTCATGGTACAAGGTCTATGGAAAAATAAATATAATCTTTGAATTCATATAACATTGGGTGATCCTCAATCTTGACTTACCGTTATCTGCCCCATTTAGCACATGTATTGCAGCCTAGAAACCCCTTTCAACTAAATTTCTTGAGTTGCGGTCTTGATATTTGCCTCACCGATCTGAGGAGTTACGGATGCTACAGCATACCTCATGTTTCCTTCACCATCTTCACATTCTAAGGTTTTGTCATAGCATTCCAACTTTTGTTTGTGGGAAACCAACCAGTCCATGCCTAACAATACATCATATGACCCCAAAGGTAGAATATTTAAGGTTGCGTATTAATATGTAGTCCATTCATTTCAAATAACCATGCTTCAAATTTTCTCACCTTAAAACGCGGTTCACAGCAGATCAGTTGAACTAACCATGGAACTACGTGCTTCTTATCTTTAGGGCACTTGTTTCAACATATTGGGGTGAAATATAGCTAAGGTTTGAAATAGGGTCAATCAAAATTAAAATGGGTCGTTTGGAAATTGTACCTTCCAGTTCCACCATTGAGGCTTGGCGATCTGCCCACCAATTCTCAACAACTGCATAAATTAGTGGCACATTTTTGGCCACACCATTAACGTTAGTATCCTATTAAACATTGTACACTCTCTTGATGTCACATTGTTTATGAGGGAAGTACCACAAACCCAACGTTGTATAGGTCCTTTATTCCTCTCCTATACTCTCTCTCACTTGCTCTATTGGCATGTTCCCACTTTGAGATGGAAATTTTTTCTTGTGTAACAACTGCATAAATTAGTGGCACATTTTTGGCCACACCATTAACGTTAGTATCCTATTAAACATTGTACACTCTCTTGATGTCACATTGTTTATGAGGGAAGTACCACAAACCCAACGTTGTATAGGTCCTTTATTCCTCTCCTATACTCTCTCTCACTTGCTCTATTGGCATGTTCCCACTTTGAGATGGAAATTTTTTCTTGTGTATACTTCTAGTTGGATGACTGGGTTGAGCACCTCTTTTTGGATTTTTATTTGGATGGTTCAAATCCATTCCTCTGAAATCCATAATTATCCCTCCTTTTACAATCCTTAAGAGGCTCATGCCTATGCATGTTTGGATTGGTCATAATGACATTTGGCCTTTCTAATGGTGTCCTCTAGTGTCTTAGGCTTGTCAAACTCAATCTTATCCTGATAGGACTATGGTAATCCACCGAGGAAGTGTTGTATCCTCGCTTTATCATCCTTGAGATAAGGGACATATCTTAACAACTATAAGAACTGTTTTGCATACGCATCCATGGTAAGTTTCCCTAACTTATGTTCATGAAAATATTTAATATTACCATCATAGTACTTATCTGATATATATGATTTCTTGAAATATTTCTCGCACTTCTTCCAGGTTAGCTTACTTTCCTTTAATCCTTTAACATCCTTGAGGTCTTCCCACCACATGGAATCTCAACCATTCAGATTAAAGATGGCTATCTTTGTCTTTGTATTTTTTGAGTAATTATGTACTAAAAAATACTTCCTTAATCCTAGCACCTAGTTCTCAACCTCCTCTCCTTTTTCGATTTCGCCATCAAAGGTAGGTGGATTTGCCTTCTTGAATTCTTCTGTCAAGGAACTCTAAGAGTGTCTCTTCTTCTTCTTCTTCTTTGGGACACTTGACCCAGTGTCACTACTAGATAACTCTTCTATAGTGGTCTTTCCACTAGATTAATCTGTGGAAGATTCTCCACCAACTCTGTTTCTCTTAGCATTCCTTTTCCTTTTCCTTGAGGAACTCCTCCCCACATTACTATGAACCGACCCATGCTTTTGAATATCTGCGACCTCTCAAACTATTGTTGTCCTGTATTACTGGTAGTTGGAACTTCCTGCAAGTTCTTTTGGATCTTTGAAAGACTTTGCAATAGTATTGCATTTAATTACGTCTGGTCGTCTTGAGCCTTCATGAGCCTTTCATTGTCTTCTTTCAGAATCCTCACTATTGCTACCAAATATATAGGGCTTTCCCTAGCCCTCTTGCCATCAGATTCCTCATCTTGGAAATGTGAGGTCTCTTCCATGTTTATTTGTACCATCCATTTATGTTTTATTTTTCTTTTCAGTATCTCCTATGTGTCGAAACAATAAGCCATTATTAGCAAGTCACCATCCAAATTACATGTGCACAAGACTCTTTTCTCACTAAGGATTCAATATACCTTAATAGTCTCAAACCATGACTCT
Organism: Picea sitchensis; assembly: GCA_010110895.2. Lineage (NCBI taxonomy): Eukaryota > Viridiplantae > Streptophyta > Pinopsida > Pinales > Pinaceae > Picea > Picea sitchensis. Next base: position 48,106 of record SNQJ01S0028672.1, read on the forward strand.
ATCCTTACTATCAATCCTATTAAAAAACTATTGTTAACACACATTAACATAATTAAATTATTCTATAGGAAGAACATAAATTTATGTCATGCATGATGTTATGAAATTCATTCATCCTTGTTTTCCCATTCAAGCCTAGAGTTTGAACTCTTCTCTGATGCCACTATGTAACACACCCGACCCCCTAAACATACTTAGACTAGTGGGATGTCAAAGTTTCTCTTCCCTAAATGACTCTTTTCTCAGGTATTTACCCCAAGGAAGGAAAGTTTCCCACCCTGAGCTTTCCATCGGGTATCCTCACAGTCGAAAACCATGTTCCAAGCCGATATAGACAACCCTCCAAATCCCCGCGGGATTTTCCTTCTACCACATCACTAGTTTGATGTGGATATCACGTGGAATTCTCCTCGTCACCTACACAAATGGACATGGTAGGTGTGTGTACTAGTGTAGCGGTGATGTGGCCTCAAGTACAACACAATCCATCTTACAAGCCTGGGAAAACCCTCAGCGGGAAAAATTCTACACAATTCGGATTTGAACTTATTTAGATCGACAATTTTGGTTTAATCGGACACGATTAATCGACGATTGTCAATTGGTCGAATCCTCCTTATTCATAATGCAGGTCGCGCAACCCCTAACCTTCCTTCCAAACATTTCTTTTCGACCACCTCACTTCTGATGAATCCGATAGTTGCGGTGGAGCTCATTTGATGGATGGGATCTCCACGGGTTCACAAACTGACAAGGTGAATATAAATGGATTTCCCATGATCTGAAAAATCCAACGGACATGAATCAAAGGGGTCAACGATCTAGATTCACTTAGAATCCTCTAACCCACATGACGAATAACTGCTCTTCCAACCCCATCCAATCGCTCAACAGGTGGGGTCCATTGTAGGATCTACGACTGTGATCATTTTAGGTTGACTCCATAGCATATCAATGACCCACATTCACTTGGGAACTTTCTATCGGAATATACCACCTCCCATGACCTTAATAATTTTCCTGAACAATTCCTTCTGAACTGGGGTCTTCGACAAATCCAATGGTCATCAGACTCCTGGATCCAACGATCATGGTTTCCTCGGGACCCTATATCCCATTGAAAATTAACAAGTTTACTTAAATTTGACAAGGTTTCTCTCAGGTTGGACCACAACGACATCAATGACTTAGATCTCATCGACCGAGCCTCATTTTTCCTTTAGGATTTTCTCCATTGGAAACACCCACCACGTGATTTCTCAGGGAATTTTTCAAACGCTTCATCTCGACAAGCCTAGTGGGATGGTACAAAAAGGGATCTATGGTCCAAATCCATTTGGTCTGAACTCTAGGTAAAACGACGAATCTTGTCAACTCGGGATACTCCTAACGAAAATTTTACCTTGGCAATGCTTGTGGGTTCTTCCGAAGGGAATTTCCCTACACTTTGATCTTCGACGAATGGTCAAGATAAACTCTCCACATCGAATCTACGACTGATATGTCTTTGGGGGTTTTAAGTGGGGACTTAAATAAGGGTACATGGCACTCCCAGATGCATAATATATTCACCTACCTTGCATTTTCTGCAAGGAATTAGCCATGGGATCCTCAGACCTTTGGCCCATCCTCAGTACTCATGTTCCGCCTCCTAGCAACCTGAAGTGAATATTTTCTCATCCTACAAAATTTTCATTCAAGGGCTTGGGAAAAACATAGGGTTACAGGATCCATTAACTCGACATCCCATACATGTGCCCCACAAGAGATTAACCAACTATGTGGAAAGGGTCTCAACATGTGAACAACTTAAGATTTAACATTCATTCAATATATTAGAATTTCATTCAAGAACAAAATGAACGGACTAATATTCATTAAAAAATAGTTACCAATTACATTTAGAAACACTTATCTGTTTCAGATCAAATTCCACCCAATTGTACGCTCTACTATATTATTGATGTCCACAACAAGCCACCCTTGTGCCAGGCCATGATACCATCAGGGGACTCTCATAGGTTGGATCTCAGGTTAAGGGTATGAAGTGAAGGTTACTCTCCTTCACCTATTAGCAACAACATAATTCCCTCTTCCCACTGAGTCTAGGGCCACCACGAGTTAACCAGACACCTTCCCAGTTAGATTTCCTTTGCACAAGGGAGTCTCTTCACTGCTTCATAGTCCCTCGATGCCCTCCCCTTACCAGTTCCAGTTTATTTCCAAAAAGAATCAACTAATGCCCCTATTTTCTCCAGTTGAGGATTAGGTGTTCTCTGTTCCAAATTGACCACATGTTCCTTGGGTAAGCTTCCTATTTTCCTCATAGGAAATTCCCATTTTTTCTCTATTTATATCATGTGCGTGCTTTGTTCGCGTTGGTGTGCATACTTGGATCTACCACTTTTTTTGAGCTTATCCTCTTAGAATCCATCTCCCTCTACTTTCCTACCCCCCCTAATATGGAGCATTCCCTTGCCTCGAGTTCCTCAACTTGCTTTTGTCAAAATCCATCCCTGGTGTCAATCTCCCAAATCGAAGGGGCACCATAGTAATCCTGGCTGACAACTTCAACCAAACCAATCATTCTTCCATGTGTGTTCTAAAGGAAGTCATAACTACCCCAACTACCAGGCCTCATCCCCAAAAACTGGATTTCTTGTGATCAAGGAAAAACAAAGTACTTCTTTCAGGTTTGGTCATTCCAGGTTAATCAGGAGGAGGTTGGATTTATTGGGTAACTAAGATAGTTCCCAGTCCCCCCCTCACCAATTTCCATTTGTGGTATCATGGCCAATACTGCAAGGCTTCCCCTTTAGTCAAATGGTTGGAAATTTTCATTAAACATAAAACATAATTAGAATGTTCATCAATTACAGTCATGAAGTCTTAATTATAATTACATACTTGGGGGAAAACATGTTGTTACTCAACATATCTTCTAGTTTGTTTGTCATGTCTTTTTTGAATTTGATAAGGAAGGGGAATTGTTGCAAAAATTCTATCAACTTATAATGCATTGTGTGCTACATTTTTCTTTGAATTTCCAAGCAATGCAATCATTGATGGTCAATGTGGTTTATGGTTTTCTTCTCTCGGAGACAATGTTTCCATTTATTCACTATTTGTACTAGGGAAAAGAGCTCCTTGTCATAGGTAGGGAAATCCAACACTACACCATGGAACAATGCTAAATGGTAGAAAACTAGGCTTTCTCCTTGCTTAAACATTGTCCCCATGGCATACCCACTTGCATATTTTTCTATCTCAAAGGTCACTGCAAATTACCTTGGCAAACATTGGTGCAACATTGATTTTCCTCTTCAACACTTTGAAAGATCTATGTTGTTGCTTGAACCAATGAAAAATATTCCCTTTATCTATTATAGCATGCAATGGTGCAATCATTACTAAAAGTTTTGAAATGAACTTCCTCAATATTGAGCTACTCCCTTGAAACTTCTTACCTCAGTGACCTTGGTAGGAATAGGCTAGTCACCAATGGCGTCAATATTTTCTAAATCAACCTTCAACACCCCACCAATCAAATCTAAGGTACATTGAGAACTCTTTTCCAAACTATCACTTCTTAAGATTAGAAATCAACGACATCTCTTTTAAATGTGAGATGTCCTCTTGCCAAGTAGCATTGAAGATCAATGTGTAATCTAGATATACAACTACAAAAAAAACCTATAAATGGGCATAACCAATCACTCATCGGGTGCGTAAAAGTTGCAATGGAATTACATAATCCGAAAGGCATAACTAACCATTTATACAAACCTTAGGCGTGTCTTGAATGATGAGTTTCAAGTGTTTTTTTATTTTACTTTTACTTGGTTATGATTTGAGGACCAACATTGTGAAGAACTTAACTTGTTTCCATTGATACAACAACTTATCAATCTTTGGAAAATGATCTATATTATTGATGGTCCCCTTGCTCATTGTTTTGTAGTTAATGCACATCCCCTAACTTCCCTCATTCTTGAGCATAATGACAATGGGTGACCCAAAAGGTGAAGTACTAGGATTTATGACTTTCTGCTCCAACCATTGCAGTGATTGTTTCTTCACTTCATCTAACTCTAGAATGGATTGTCTATACAACCTAATGTTAGGTAATGGAGATTCTATAAATAATTGAATTTCATGTTCAATTTACCTCTTAGGTGGAAAAAATTTAGGTTCTTGAAAGACTTTCTATCAATCGTACTTGTGTTGATCTCTTTTCCTGTGAAGGGAAAATGACCAACATTGAGAAAAAATATTGTGGGGAACAAGAAAGACTCTCGTTTTATGGAAGATTCTTCTTATGACCTTGATGCATGCAATGGGTGAGTGCGAATCTTCTAATAAAAATCCTATATATAGATGTACAAAATCTTATATATAGATGTACAAGATATTATATACATATGTACTTATCAAGCACATCATCTCATTAAAGATAAATAAATAAATATGTATGCAAAGATTTGTATCTACAAGGATTGGATTCCGCTTTCAATAGATATTTTTCATTCCTTTTAAAATAATGTGAACCTAGAGTCAACTATGAATTTTCAAGACGAAATATAAAAAAAAATGGACAGGTCATCAAATAACTTTAAAGGATTTTTGCGTTAATATCAAATGAGTTTGTAAATCATCATTTGCTTAAGAATCCATTGATACATCACCACACAGATTCATAAAAAACAACATGACACTTGAATAGTTCTTTGTGGGAGAACTTAATAATAATATCCCAAATGTAACAAGTTTAACAACGTATGAAACAATAAGGATGACATAACAACCTCAAAAATATCTCAATGAATATTAGATAAATTGAAATGATATTGCATTTTCTTTTTACAAGTAGGGATTTTGCTCCTCTGGACTTGGAATATCATGAAAAATGATTGGAAAAATTTAGAGAAAGTTGATTAGACCTAGATCTTCCCGTTTCCAAACATACAAGGAAAAATTCTTGGAAATAATCAAGCAGAAGGAAAAATGAGGGAGAAAGCTAAGCATGATAATTCACAAAATCTTAGAAAGGCAAAACTTTCTTTCAACAAGAAACCACCACTGCAAGAACTTCTCACTACGGACCTCTTGAATACGCTTCTCATCTTATTTTATAATATTCTCTTCATCTTCTTGAAGTTATTTAGAGTTAGGGTTAGGGTTAAGGTTTTATTCCCCCCCTTTGTAAACGTGAACACAAATATATGTACCATTAACTATGACCCACTTTAGAATTTCATAATTATTTTTTAAGAAATAATTTTCCAAAAATAATTAGTTTCCAAGCCCGAAATAGTCACGACTGCATTTTGATTTCTAGGGAATGATAACTATTATTTCAACCATAAAAACCATTTCCAAGTTATTCTTCACATGTTTATATTTCAACGAGCTCTCGTTTTCTCAATTTGGACATCAATCTCAAAAGTTATGGCCTCTAGAAGATAGGCACTCAACAACCATTGGTTTATTCTTCACATGAATTCTTGGCACGATTTATAAATGCACTCTATTTATCCCACATGCGTTGTGGGAAGTCTCTCATACCAGGTTTATAAATAAAATGGCATCCCATATTGTTTGTGTGTGAAGTAGAGAAAGCCATGGAACCATTTTGTTGGAACATCAAGCATTGATGGTTCATCACACATATCCTAGATTCAGTCGATCGGGTGGTCGACCTACATTTGGATATAGTCGGTCGGGTGATCGACCATATATCTACATTAGTTGGTCGAGAAGTCAACATGCCTGTCGGTTGGACAATTGAACAACTGTTGAATATAGTCGGACGATGGATCGACCATCCTGGAAATTGATTATGAGTTGGACACATAGGCAGTCAGGTCGAGCATCCTTGTTGAGTTGACTCGAATGCACATATTTGACGAAGTCAACTTTAACAACCGACAATTACATGTGGACAAGATATTTCAGATGCTATATAAGTTGGTTAGATCTCGAGGCTATAAATAGTAGACCCATTATGTCATTATCATCATGATGATCAAGCGATCAAGTTGATATCGTATGGAGATATCAAGATCCAATATGCACTGTGATGTTTTGATCACAATGTGCTTTGCTTAAGTGCTGTAATGATGTATTTAGACACCACCTTTTGTATTTCAATTTTTTGATCCCTCTTCAATTATCTATCTGTTTTGTTATAGGTTCCACCCCTTTCCCCAACATGGTATCAAATTTGATGGATTAAAACCTTGACCTTGTATTTGCAAACCTTGCTGAGTCGCATCTGTTATGTGATTGACTCCGGGCTGGTGGTTTGCTAATTGGAACCTTGGAACATATCTTTCTGTCTAGATATCGAAGATGGATTCAAATATTGATCCCGTTGTTCTAAATGGATCAAATTATGTAGTATGGGCACTTGATATGGAAACTCTACTGAAGAGAAAAATACTATGGAATTATACGAAGATTGCAATTCTAGATCCAACAAATGATTACACAAAGTTCACTGTTTATGGAAAGAAGGATGAGGCTGTATGGATCATCATGACCTATATCTTGCAGGAAATTCAATTTCACTTTAGTGGAATCGAATTCCCTCATCAAGTGTGGAAGAAATTGAAGTTGTTGTTCGACTGAGTCGACGAGATCCACGTCATGTAGTTGGAGAAAGAGTTGATCTCTCTCAATCCTCATTCTTTTGAAAAAATATAGGACTATTTGGCACGTGTCAAGTACATCCAATTGAAATTGGGAGAATGTGGAAAGAACTTTTGAGAGATGGATGGAAAACGCATCGAGCTGGTCTTGATGAACTTGATAATACCATTCAATGTGTTTGTGTTGACTTTCTGCACCAATTGGAAAACACACAAGGAAGATGGTAAGGATTACACCTTTGAAGATTTCTGTGGTGTTTTGATTACTGATCAACACAAATTGCTTGAAGAAGGAAATCTTGGTGGTAAACATCAAGCCCACTTGCTCAAGGGAAAGATAAAGATGGATCCTAGGGATAGAGTATGGTTTGATGCCTCTACATAGAAACCTGTATACCGCAACTAAAAACCTAAGAGACATATAGATGCCCCCCAACAAAGTTGAAAGAAGAAGACATTTCAATACTATGGAAAGATTGGACATGTAGATAAAGTCTGCTATAAGAAGAGATAATATTTAGAAGAGAAGGTTAAACGCTTGGAAGGAAACGTGTTATTTGAACGTCGATCTGTTGATAATTTCACCTTCCAAGTCAGAAATTCTCAAGATTTATTGTCTCATTCTGCGTAGAACGAATGGGTAGTCGACTCTAGGTGCACTCATCACATGTCTGTGGATGCCTCCTTGTTCACGTGGTTTGATGAAGCTAAGGAGAGGAAAATATATGTTGTTGATGATTTTTCTCTGGATGTTGTTGGTCATGGTGATGTTACCTATTGACGTGGAAAAATTGAAGACGTCTATCATGTGAAAAATATCAGTTCCAATCTATTGTCTATTGTTCATTTAACATAGACAAGTATTATTGTATAATTTTGGCCATATCGATTCTGTGCTCGTGATTTGAAGAAAGTAAACTCAATTTTTGTTGGCAGGATTTTCAAGGCGACAAACAAACTATACAAATTCTGTGACATGACTCATCCTAACACTAAACTGATTGCACTTTTTTTTCACACTGACGAGAGAATTTGAATTTGGCACAAGCGAATCAGACACCTGAAATTATGAAGTCTTCAGATACTGGAAACTCAGAACATGGTTGATGTTTTACCTAAAGTGTTTCCCCCTGAAGGAGTTTATAAGGGTTGTGTGCTTGGGAAGCATAATCATGTACCATTCGACTCTGGAAAATCATGGTGAGCACAAAACCTACTGGGTCTGGTTCATAGTGATGTTTGTTGCATTAATCTACCTTCACTGGAAGGTGCAAGGTATATTTTTACTTTCATTGATTATTTTTCTCGCTTTACATGGGTATATTTTTTAAAGAACAAGAGGCTTGTCTTTGAAAAGTTCAATGAGTTTAGAGCCTTTGCTAAAAAGTAATGTGGTAAACCCATCAAGTTCCCAAGATCATACAATGGTGGTGAGTATGTAAATCAACCTTTTGAATAATACTTGGTTCGATCTGTTATTGACTAGAAATGGTCGGTTCCTCACACACCTCAACAAAATGTCATCACAAAATGAAATAATTGGACATTAATCAAAATGGCTAGATATCTTTTGCAGGATAAAGATCTGTCTCCTCACTTCTGGGCTGAAGTAGTGCATTGTGCAAACTATCTGCTCAATTGCATCTCAACTCGAGTTGTTCCTTCCATAACTCCAGTTGAATGATGGTGTGGCAAGAATCCTCTAGTCGACCACCTCCATGTGTTTGGATGTGTTGCATGGGCTCACATTTTTGATGATTGTAGAAATAATTTGGATGCAAAGAGTCATTCTTGAATTATGATGGGGTACTATGAAGAGTGTAAATCCTATCGAATGTTTGATCTTGTCAAACAATCATTATCAGATGAAATGTATGGTTTGATGAGAAGTATTATGGAATTAAGTTGTTGAATGCCTCCTCTTGATTGCTGCAGGATGATCCCTTTGATGTTGTCTCTGACACTGGTTATCCTATTCCATATTTTAGTCCTTCTATTGGGCAATGGAACTTTGTTCCTGTTTTGACTAGACCATCAACATCCGAGTCGACTAGTCCGTTGTCCTATGTTTCAAATGGTCCATTGATTGAAGACCCTCCAAATTTTGATTGAACTATTGCAGTGAACCATAGTTCACTTGTTTATTGTCTACCCATATGGGCTACCAAGACAATTGAAGCTGCTAGAGATGACGCCGAGGATGTTTCCTCTGGATGAAAAACTTTAATTCAGAAGCAACATGCCAACATTGCCTTAATGAATCATGTACTTGAAACTTCTTATCCTATTTCCTACTCATATGTTGAAGGATGAACTGAATGGGAACAAGCCATGCTGAAAGAAATTGATTCTTTGTCGAATAATCACACTTGGGACTTAGTTCATTGACTGCAAAGAATTAATATAGTGAAGTGTCGATGGGTCTGCAGAACCAAATTTACCTTTGAAGGTTTTGTTGAGAGACGTAAAACACACATTGTTGCGAAGGGATTTTCTCAACAAGAAGGTATCGAATACATTGAGATCTTTTCCCCTGTCACAAAGATGAATTCCGTTCAACCGATTCTTTCTCTTGCTTCTCATTTTGGATGGAAAATATTAGATGGATGTAAAGAGTGCTTTCCTTCATGGAGACCTATTTGAATAATTTTTTATGGAATAACCATCTTGTTTTGTGACATATTGTAATTTTCTTTGTCGACTCAAGAAGTCGCTTTATGGTTTGAAGCAGGCTCCCTGATCTTGGTATGCTAAGATCGATAATTTATTTCTTCAACTTGGTTGCAAACGTTGTGAATTTTATCACAACTTGTATGTACTCCATACCAATGGAGACACTTTGATTGTTGATGTATATGTAGATGATTTACCCATTACTAGTAATAATAATGTTATCATCCTTAGATTGAAGAAACAACTTGTTGACTCCTTTGACATGAAATTTTTTGGTACTTTGCATTATTTTTTGGGTCTTCAAGTATTACCACTATGTGATGGCCTTTTCATTTCTTAGTCTAAATAGGTGATGGATTTGTTGATGCTTTTAAGGTGGAGGATTGTAAGCCACATGATACTCCTTTCCAATATAGAGTAAAGCTCACCAAAACTTGTCAAACACCCACAGTCGATGCTACACTTTATCGACAACTAGTCGACAATATTATTTATCTTACTCATAATCGACTTGACATTTTCTTTGTTGTTAGTGTGGTTTCTCATTTTATGTAGGACCCTAAAGAAATCCACTAGAAAGCAGTCAAATTAATTGTCTGTTATCTCAAGGGTACCACTCATTTTGGTATCAAGTATTGTCGAAGTTCAGATTCACTGTTCAACTTCAATGACTCCAACTGGGCTGGTGATAGTGATGATCATAAGTCCACTTCTGGCTATGTGTTTTACTTTAACATTGAACCATTGGTGTGGTCATGAAAGAAACAAAAGTTAGTCTCTTTGTAGATTACAAAAGAAGAGTATTGTGGCGCCGTTCAAGGATGTACTGAAGCAATATGGATCCACCAACTTTTGGGAGAAGTTGGCCTTCCTATTCAGACCTTGACTACAATCTACTGTGATAACCAAAGTGCTATATAGATTTCTAACAATCCTATTGCCCACATTAAGATTAAACATGTTGAGTTTTATGCTCACTATTTGAGATAGTTGGTTCATGAAAACATTGTCTCTCTTGAATATTGCAGAACATGTGATCATGTTGTTGATATCTTCACCAAACCTTTAGCTCAAACTAGATTTATCAAGCTTCGTACGATGCTTTGGATTCAAACAAATGCAATTATGGGGGCATGTCATGATGACGTAATTTCACCTTCTGAATGTCCAGAGACGTGTGTTGATGGGGGTGGTGTTGGAACATCAAGCGTTGATGGTTAATCACACATCTCTTGGATTCAGTCAGTCGGGTGGTCAAACTACATATGGATATGGTCAGTCAGGTGGTCGACCTGCATATGGATACAGTCGATCGAGTGGTCGAGTAGATMTCTACATTAGTCATTCGAGTAGTCGACATGTCTGTCGGTCGTACAATCGAAAAATAGCTGAAGATAGTCAGGCGGTGGATCGACCAACCCAAAAATTGACTACAAGTTGGACACATAGGTGGTTGAGTCGAGCATCATTGTTGAGTTGACTCAACAACATGAATTTGATAGAGTCAACTCTAAAAACTGATGGTAACATGTGGGCAAGATCTTTTGGATCTTATAGAAGTTGGTTAGATATTGAGGCTATCAATAGAATACCCCTTGGGTAATTATCATCATGGAGATCAAGCGATTGAGTTGATATCGTATGGATATATCAAGATCCAATGTGCACTGTGATGTTTTGATCACAATGCATTTTTCTTAAGTGTTGTAATGATGTCTTTAGACACCACCTTGTGTTCAAATTTTTTTGATCCCTCTTCGATTATCTGTAGAATTTTCTATCTGTTTCATTACAAGTTCCACCCCTTTCCCCAACATCTTTTTATCTTGTGCATAGTGTAACTTTTGGTTGCCACCTCATTKCCTAGTCATCATGCCAAGTCACAACCCAATCATCTATGTCCAACTCATGCCATCCAAGTTTCACCCAGGAATAGGTCCACTTCACTACCATGTGTCCCAATATGCCAAAGGAAGGGAGATGGGATAAAAATTAGAAAAATAAATGGTGAAATAAACTAAGTGTAAATATGGAGAAAGGAGGGGGGAGGGGGATAAAACTTAGAAAAAGAAATGAGAAAATAAACTAAGTGTAAATATGGAGAAATATGGGGTGCAGAAAAATAGAAGAGTGTAGAATCTCCGCACAAAGTAAGGAATCTCCACACAATAAATCTTGGAAAATAAACTAAGTGTTGAGATAGCTTGTAGATAAATAGTTCATGTGCGGAGGTAAAGTTGTCACACGATACAAGTCATAAAAATGACAAAGTGTTGAAAATTGTAAAAAATAAAAAGTGACTAAGTGTGAAAGTGAAAAGTGACTAAGTATGTAGAGTGAAGTAAGGAGTGTATAAGACAAGTCAATGTGGAGAGATGGAATATGGAAGATGGAAAATGGAAAATTATTAAGTATGGAAATGAAAAATGAAAATGGAAATGAAAAATAGAAATGGACCAAGTATGGAAAGTATGGAAATAGAGTGTGGATTGTGAATCTAACTAAGGAAAGTAATGAGAGAGTAAGGAAAATGACTAAGTATGGAGTATGGAGAGTAAGGAAAATGACTAAGTATGAGAGTAAGGGGTACAATTTGAGGAATGGGGATGAGAAAATTGAGGTTGTGTTGGACATTGGGTTCAATGCTTCCTRTGAGTTTCATGACATGGGTTAACCCCCTCTCATGGATCMTAACTTCGACGATTGTGGCAGAGACTAACACCCGCACGTTTTGGTCTAAYGAAAATTGTAGTCCAACAAATGGTATTAGAGCGATAGGTCTCGAGTTCAAAACTATCCCAACACGTGCTAGGGGAGAGATTGTTGGACTATGATTTCTGTTAGACCAAAACCATAGGCGTTAATCTCTGCCACAATTTTCAGAGTTAGGATCCATGAGAGGGGGTTAACCCATGTTGGAAAACTGATGTTTGACATTGGGTTCAACGCTTCTCGCAAGTTTCATGACATGGGTTAACCCCCTCTCGTGGATCCTAACTCTGACGATTGTGGAAGAGACTAACTCCTGCAGGTTTTCGTCTAATGACAATCGTAGTCCAAAAAATGGTATCAGAGCAACAAGTCTCGAGTTTGAAACTCACCCGACACGTGTTGGGGGGGAGATTGTTGGACATTGGGTTTGATGATTCCCGCGAGTTTCACGACATGGGTTAGCTCATTCTCATGGATCCTAACTCTGACAATTGTGGCAAATACTAATGCCTACATGTTTTGGTCTAATGAAAATTGTAGTCCATCCTCTTGTTAGTCATATCCTTCTTGTACCTTTTGAAACTAGAATCTTCTTTCACATTTCTATTTCCATTCTTTGCATAAGGACATTTATTAGCAAAGTGTCCTACTTATCCACAATTAAAGATTTTGAAAGGAAGCTTACCTTTGTATTTTCCTGTCCCCTCTTGAACTTTCTGAAAAAGTTAAATTCTTCTGTGTTTGATTCACTATCTGAGTTGTCACTCATCTTGTATTCTTTTGTCTTTATCTTATTTGATGAATTGAAGGCTTCTTCCTTCCTTGATATCTTTGTTGGCTTATCCTGTTCTATCCTCATTTCATATGCAGTGAGTATTCCATGAAATTCATCCATTTTCAGCTTGTCTAGGTATTTTAATTCTTTAATGGCAGATATATTGGGATTAAATCTTGAGGGAAGTGATCTAAGAACTTTTTTCAAAATGATGGTTTCTTCAATCTATTCACCCAATCCTTTGATAGTGTTCACAATCTCATCTACACGAAGAAAATAAGCTGCAATAATTTCTTCTTCATTCATCTTAAGGGTCTCAAATTGTCCTCTATGGATTTGTAATTTTTCCTTCTTGACCTTATCATCCCCTTCATATATTTTCTGTAACTTGTCCCATACCTATTTTTCTGAACAAAAATGCATGAATTTGAAAAATAATGATTCTTCCAAACCACACATAATTGCATTCTTGTCCTTAGAATTATTGTTACTGAGCCTCTTTCCACCTGTATCAGTTGGTGGAGTTTTTGGGGTGGCATACCCAGTCTCAAATGCACTCCAAATGTCAAACCCAAGTGACATAAAATAGGTTTGCATTTTTATCCTCCAAAAAGCATAATTTGATCGAATAATGGAGCTTTGTTTGTGGAAAATCCATCCTGTTTATCCATTATTGCTGCATGGATTCACCTTCCAGTGATAAGCTTGTTTCTGAGGGAACTTGTTGAATAAGTACATAACATTAATGCTTAGGATAAAATAAATTTATGATGAAACTGAAAACATCATCATTAGCCTAAAAACTCAAGTAGAATAGGTAAAGATAATTGAATAAGTCTTAAGATCCCATCTAAAATAAAAATAAGATATTTGCAACAATATAGAATCTGGAATAGTTTATCTAAGAAAGGAGCTGGAAAGATCATATACCAATGTGAAATTTGAAAAGAGTTATACAACCTTGAATGAAATCCTAAACTGCCAAAGATCACCATTTGACAAGACTGGTCTTGGTTAGAGGGAAAAGAAGGAAGCTACTAATGAAGAAGCCTCAACCTCTTCAAAACAGTCAAGTGAGGAATGAACCAAGAGTTATGATGATATACTCAAAAAATATATCAAGGTTGAAGATAACATGAAGGAAGGACAATATGTTCCACAAAATACAATTCTTCCTCACAAGGACGGTATCAGGAAGACTCTCCCATCAAGATGGAATCACACAACCAGGTACCAAAATTATTTCTTTGGCTATTGTTATTCTTGCAATGGTTTTGGTTACAAAGAAATATATTGTAGAACAAATGTAAGAGACGGTTACACGAGGAATAGCAAAAAATATACCCATGGATTCTCAAGAATAAATTACAACTCATTTTCCTCTTTTCCGAACTATAACATCATATCTTATAACTGTAATAATTTTGGGCATATAGTAAAATTATGCAGAAGTGATTTCAAGAAAAATCAGAAATAGGAAGCCCCAACAATCATGGAAATAAATCAGGAACAAAGGGAACAAAAGAAGGAAAAATCCATGTTCATTCAAGATGCACTTCATGCACAAAGAATAAGGATAATTGGAACATTGAAATTGGGTTCTCTAGTCACATGACAAGAGATATAACAAATTTTACCACCCTGAAGAAGAATGAAGGCAATGTTATTTTTGGAGACAATGGTAGTTCAAAGATAGTTGAAAAGGGTACTCTCAGTCTTGAAAATGGAAGAGCTAAGGTTGAAAAGGTTTTGTGTGTTGAAAAATTGAAACATAATCTTATCAGTGTAAGCCAAATATGTGACCAAGGACACACTCTTACTTTTGACTCCTGAGAATGTGAGATCAGAAAAGAAAATTCAGGCAAGCTAGTTGCAAAAGAAATTAGAACCCCAAACAATGTATACATTCTTGATGAAATTAATGGAGAAAAATGTTTCATGGGGAAGATAGATGAATGTTGGGTATAGCATAAAATAATGGGCCATATGAACTTTGACAACTTGGTAAAAATCAGTACCAAACAAGCAATAAGAGATAGGCCAAAGATCACAAAACCCTCAAACATTGTTTGCAAGTAGTACCATCATGGAAAACATCCAAGCCCCAACAAGAACAAAAAGCTTGCAAGGAGAAAGCTATTTTATGTTGCTCATTGATGATTATACAAGAATGACTTGGGTTACCTTTCTCAAAAATAAATATGGGGCATTTGAAAAGTTTAAAACATTCAAATGTTTAGTTGAGAATGAGACTTATCTGAAAATCAAATATTTAAGTTCATATAATGGAGGTGAGTTCACATCCAATGAATTTGAAGAATTCTATGAAACTCATGGAATAAAAATATAGTGTGCAGTTGCAAGAACTCCTCAACAAAATGGAGTAGTTGAAAAATAAAATAGACATGTACAAGAGATCACCAGGACAATGTTGAATGAAGCAAAATGATCATATGGTTTTTGGAGAGAAGTAATTTACACTCTGTCTACATTCTAAACATAGGGAAAATAAAAGTCAATAGTGATAAGACATCCTATGAGTTATGGAAAGGTCGACCAACATCTGTCAAACACTTCATAATATTTGGAAGCAAGTGTTACATCAAATGAGTTGATGAGGATCTAGGAAAATTTGACTCACAAATGAATGATTTTTTCTTGGATATTCACCAAGAAGAAAATCCTATAGATGTTACAACAAAAGACTACAGAAGATTGTTGAAAGCTTTAGTGTTAGAATAGATGGAGAAATACCACACAAGAACAAATTGGAAGAAAAAGAAATAGATTACAACAAAGAAGAAGAAGAAGAATATGAGGAATAAGAACAAGATAATGAATAAGGAGAGGAAGAAGAAATATAATTCCAAGATACACAAACACCATCAAGGTTTGTGTAGAAAAAAAATCCGGAAAACTTAATTTTTGGTGATAAAAATGCTCAAACTTAAACTAGGAGAAAACTGGAAAGTAATTTTGAACATGTAAATATTTCTTTACTATCCAAAAATAGAACCTAAATTCTTTGTAGAATCCAACAATGATAAACATTGGGCGGATGCTATGTAAGAAGCATTAAATTAGATTGAGAAAAATCACACTTGGGAACTTGTCCCAAGACCAAAAGATAAAAATGTGATTGGTACAAAGTGGGTATTCAAAAATAAGTTGAATGAAGATGGAAAATTAGTAAGAAATAAAGCAAGACTGGTCTGTAAAGGGTATGCTCAAGTAGAAGGTATTGACTTTGAAGAAACCTTTGAGCCCATTGCAAGACTAGAATCCATTAGAATGTTTTTCGAATTTGCAATCTTCAAGAATTTTAATGACAACGTTCCTGAATGGAGATTTAGAGGAAGAAGTGTACATTGAATAGCCTGAAGGATTCTTATTTTCAAAAATTGAAGATTATGTTTGCATATTGAACAAAACACTTTATGGATTAAAGAAATCTCTAGAGCATGGTATTCAATACTTGACAAGCACTTGCAACAACAAGGTTTCAAAAGAGGAACAACATATAACAATGTTTACATCAAAATAGACAGTGCATAGATGTTGATCATTGTAGTTTATGTGGATGATATCATTTTTGGAAGTAATGCTTATAGAATGAGTCAAAATTTCGCAAAATAAATGCAAAAACAATTTGAGATGTCTATGCTTGGAGAACTGTCCTTCTTCCTAGGGTTGCAAATTTTTCAAACTAGTAAAGACACATTTATTTCTTAGACCAAATACATTAAGGAGGTACCAAATTTTTTTGAAATGGAAGACTACAAACCTATAAACACACCCATGGTAACTAGTTGTAAACCAAGCAAAGAGGAGGAATCAAAGGAAGTTAATACAACTCTATACAAATCAATGATAAACATCCTACTATATGTGACAACTTCAAGGCCATATATAATGTAGGCAGTAACGTTAGTTGGAAGGTTTCAATCTGCACCAAAGGAAACACATGTGCATGCAGTAAAAAGAATATTCAAATACCTGAAAGGGACATTGGACTTTGGTTTATGGTATCACATAGGAAAATAATTTACTCCGATAGATTACACATATGCATATTGGGAAAGTAGTGTGGTTGATAGTAGAAGCACCGATGGTGGAGCGTACTTTCTAGGTGATAGTCTAGTGTCTTGGTTCAACAAGAAGCAATAATCAATTTCTCTATCCACAATAGAAGAAAATACATTGCAACAATAACATATTGTACACAAGTCATCTAGATGAAACAAATGCTGAAGGACATTCATGTAGAGTATAATCATCGAATATAAATTATGTGTAGCAGTACTAGTGCAATAAATATCTCCAATAATCTTGTCATGCATTCAAAGACAAGAACATTCCAATCAAGTATCATTTCTTGAGGGAGAAATTAACATAATAGAATGTCAAACTAGAATATATTGGCACAAATGAGCAAGTCATTGATATATTTATAAAACCTCTTCCTAGATAAGTATTTGAGCATCTTAGACAGAAATTGGGGGTGGTACTTGTGTCATCCAATCACTAAAGGAATACAAGAGGATCACCAACTCAGGGGGAGCTGTAGAAAGAAAATAAGGTGGATAGTTGCATAATAGAGAATAAGGAGTACTGTGTAAGGGGGATAAAATACCTTTTCCATTGATGTCAAAGGGGGAGAGTACATAGAAAGAGGGAGAATTGTAGAAAGATAGACATCCAGGAAGTAGATGAGTGCTAAAATAACTAAGTGTTGCCATCAATGAAAAAGGGGGAGTTTGTTGGAAACAATGTTGTCATTGATGTCAAAGGTATACAAAACTATAAAAATCATGTTGTCCTTGATGTCAAAAGACAAGGGGAGACCTCCAAGACTAAAGAGAACCAAACTAGACAAAGGAAGAAGATAATGTTGTATGCATTGGTAATATTCCGTGAAGTAATGATGATTGTGAACAAGCAATCAAAGAGAACTTAGGTTGCGCAAGTATAGTGAAATTGGAATCCAAACGAAGATGACTTTGTTGAAGAAGAATTGAGGGACGAGATATGAAATCCAAGAGCATAGAAAAATCTCCAAAAGGTATGAGGAGTTCACAATGACCCCATTGCAAATATAATCATCTGTGAGCTTAACAATGCATGTCCGATTTAACCAGACCGAAGAAATGGATACAACAATATATCCCACATTCACAAGGAAATTTGACTTCGAAGGGTTATATTGCAAATTCTCTTTTATGTAATTTGAATGTGAATAGAAAATCCATGGAACCATGTGCGAGGCATTAAATTTTGTTTTGGAGAAAGGTGGACTTGGAACAGGTTAAATCCAGACCATCTATCATCAGAGATCAATGGATAAGATCAAAGGATTGGTGCTCGATACCCTGTGGGCCAACTCAGCCATGTCAACACCATGATAGAAACCTCATTAGCACCATGTGTCTAGTAAGATGAGTTCTACATCAAAGGGAGTCTATGCTAGTGCCATAACAATTGGCTATGCAAATTCCACGTGTCAAGACACATACCGATGCCACATCATCTAGTATGCATGTAGATGAATTCCACACATAATCCACCTCATCTGCAACATCAACACAATGGATTGGAGCATTCAGATTTGGGTCATAAAGTTACTATGGCCCATGGCGAGAGTTTGAAAAAGTGACTAAGTATTAAAGAATTCGTTGGATGGATATGTATCGTGGAGCACAGTGAGATATCGAAAGTTGACTAAGTATCAAGAATGAATCGGTCAGACAAAGATGTCTCATGGAGTATGGTGAAGAAGTATCAATATGTCTTGTAGAGTACAGTGAGATCTAAAAAATCGACTAAGTATCAAGACATCATAGAGGTAAAGAAATGGTGAAGAATCAAGAGTGTTGGGTTCTTTTGTTACTTGGGTGAGCAAAAAGAGGACCCTTGATTTCTTAGTTGGACTAGCTGAAGAACACAGAAAAATGGTTAGCAGGTTAGTAGGCTTGCAAACAATGAAACAAATATTAAAGCAAAAGAAAATGATAAACAAAGAAACATGAATTAAACAACTATCAACAAGATATGCAAGACATTGAACACAAAGAGTTGGTATCCAATAGACACTAGTATTCTCTATTTGAGAACACCAAGAGGAGAAATGTGGGGCTTGTGAATCCCCTATTCCTCCTAAGGGAGGGCCCTTGAATCTCTCAAGGTATAGCTTCTAATATCCTATTCTAACTTGAAAATGGTGAAGAAATGTATGGAAAGGCTTCACAAGAGGTGGAAAGGTTTCCCTTTGCTATACTTGCTCAAAAAATTCTTGAGAGAACAAATGGTTTCTCCAAGAAGATTTGAACAACATAACACTACCATAATTTTTTTTTTTTTTTTTGCATGCAATGATACTTTATTTATAGGAGGATGGATAGATATTTCCCAACTAGTTTCAAATGTGAATGGGGAGGCCTTTGGAGGTACTTCCCATCCTTTCAGTGATCCCAAGGCATCATTTTAGGGAGATTTTGGGGTATGGGAAAGATCCACTCCATCATAGAAGTGGTTGAGGTCTGAACAAAATCATCAATGCGTCATTTCCTCATCCACACAGGTTGCTTGATTGTCAGTCACACAGAGCACTCACTGTGCTTGTTGTATATTGTGTTATACCGTGTGGATGTGCATGCGTTGTCTTTCACTACTACATATGGGGTAAAAATTCAACAAAACTTTATAAGAGAAGGATAAATTGAATCATATCATCACATATTATTCAAATTTTAATCTTTTTTTTCTTGGGTGCCCCGATAATGTCGGACTTTCGACGAGCCTATACCTTCATTGAATGTTCGACCGACATAGAGGACTTCAATTCATCTATCGATCGACGATAATAGGGTTAACCAATCTATCAATGCACATAGGGGATGCCAACTGACCATAGTTTAACGATCATTGACTTCACTGACTTGGTCAAATTTGACAAAGTCATCATTCGTCGGAAGATCGACAAAGGTTAGTGTTTTCGACAATTTTGTTGTAGGTGCGATGGTTATAAAATATTATTATGCTCATTGTTTGTTGCATGATTTATTAGTCTTTTTTCTATGTGCGACTTGCCTCAAATACAATTCTTGATCTGAATATAAGCTCTAATTTTGTACTTTGAAGGTTACAAATTTTTAATATTACTTTGTCTCTTTTTTAAATACTGAGATTGGATCTCTAACCCTTAGACCCTCTTTAATTTGGGGACACAAATTTTTCCCTAGCAAATATATAGGTATGAACATGTCTACTCAATTACATTTAATTATTATACAAGTTGTCTTGATGTAATTCTCTTTTATTGTTTGAATTTATTACTTGCTTATAGTGAAGTTTTGGAACTTATGTGGTAAAAATGTATGGTTTTGATTTGTTGATTACTATTATAAACCTTTAATAAATCTATGACTAAAATTGATATTTGTACCGTAATTAGAGTATATAATTCATATATTAATGTACTTATATTTCTTCAGTGGATTTTGTTGTAATTAATATAGGAAATCCCAATGACAACACCTGAAGATAGTAAAATGACAATTGCTAGGTTAAGGCCTGCATGGGAGGCACTGGTCGATACTGATGGAAAATGTTATTTACCTTGCTATGAATATAGGGGCTTGAAAAGAAAAAGAGTTGTAAGGAAAACAACTGAAAACTATTGTTTTATATATGGGCATTGTGAAGGGGGGCATACATTCTGTCCCATGGTAAGTTATTCATTATATATGTCTTTGTATTGATTATATTTATAAAAAAATTATTTTAAAAGTTTTTTTGTATACACCAATGTTATTGATTGTTTGTAATTGTAAAGAAAAATCCTCCTAGATGTTTGTCGTTGGATAAATATCTTCCAAGTACTAGTAGAAATAATTTTGTACAAGATGTGGAAGATGGTATGAATATTGAATATCACGTCAATTCTATGGAAGAAGATGACACCAATAATATTATTTATCCGGATGATGGGACAAATATATTGATCCGTGACATATTTTCTCCTATCGATGAGGAAAACAATGATGATATTTATGATGTACCTTTTCTTGAGAAGGCAGAACAACCCCTTTATGAAGGCTCAAGAACAAATATTCTCTCTGCTATAATGTTGTTGGTGAACTTGAAGGTATTGAATGGTTTGTCAAACACTTCTCTCACATAGATCCTAATGTACATAATATAATTTGTCACATATCATACGTAAAGGTCGACTTTATTTTTCTATATTTTTAGTGTCAATTAATGTGTAAATTAAGGATGCAATATTTTTTATTACTATTATTTACATTAACTAGTTTGTTTTTGTGATGTAGATTGTTAAGTGAAATTTTCTTACCACCGTCAAATAATTTACCTCGCACATACCGAGAGATGTGTGCCATTATGAAATATATTGGAATGGAGCATCAAGATATTGATGCATGTAAAAATGATCATATTATATATTATGGACACTACGCATTGGAAATGAAATTCCCGCAATGTCAAATAAGTAGATATCGAACCGATCAAGTAACAAAAAAGGTGCCTCACAAGGTTATTCATCATATTATGATAATTCCACATTTGCAATGATTATTTAGGTGCCAAAGAATTTCACAATTTATGGATTACCATGCACATCATAGAAGTGAATATGGTGTTCTTTGAATGCCTACAAATGGTTCTCCATTTAGGAACATCGAAGAAAGATGGCCAATTTTTAAAGAATAGCCTTGTAATGTTAGGATTTCATTGGCAGCTGACGGTGTCAATCCATTTGGTGAGCTCGGGTCTGTTTACTTAGTGTGGCCTATTTTTTTTTTATAAACAATAACCTTCCTCCTTGGATGTCAATAAAGAGGGAGCACACAATGTTGGCAATGATTGTTCCAGGTATTTTTTTACAACATTGTTTTGAACGTTGTATTTCATTTTTGTTATTCATTGCATAATTACTTATATATATACCAGGTAGTAAATATGTGTACTTTCACCCAATTAGGTAAGTACAGAGTCAAAGATATGGATGTATATATTGAGCCTCTTGTCGATGAGCCAGTAAAGTTATGGGCTGGCATCACTATGTACGACATCTATAGACCAATAGGGCAAAGGAAATTTCAATTCCATGGAATACTTACATAGACAATTCATGATGCCCCAGGGCTAACACATTTTTGTGGTATGTAACATATTGATGGAATTTAATAGTATATAATTTTATGAAAATATGATGCATGCTTCTTAAATATCAATTCCTCGTTATATAAATAATACTGACATTAATCCATATAACCTTGTAGGTCTTCAAGCCAAGGTTAAATGTGCATGTCCAGTTTGTGGTCCTAGGATGAAATCACGTTGTTCAAGAAGTCTAGGAAATGATGTATTTGATGAGTATAGGCACTTCCTCCTTAAGAACCATAGGTATCGAACTACTGAAAAACATATTTTCAATTCCAAAGAAGAGACTGGAATAAAACCACGAAGAATGACACCTCACCTATGGAAGTTGGAATATAATAGATTAAACTGTCAATGTAATCATTTAGTCTATATATGTGTATGCATATATATTAATGTTTTACTATTTTAATTTATATCTAATTCCATTTATTGTATCTAACACTTATTGTTGTAATATTATTAATTAATTTTCATAAATGTCGTCAAGGCATTAATGGGCTTCCACGAGGAATGAGAAGTTATCGTGTACAATTACCCTACAATGAGCACCTACAAATAGCTCATTTGTTTGATACAATTCATATCGGGAAGAATGTAACAAAAACATTATGGATAATTGTAGATGGAAGGAGTGACAAAGAAAAACTTCTCAAAATTTGTACTGACATTCAGGAAGCCAATCATGCACTGCAAAATATGATTTATTCAAATATCAATGGAGTACACCAAAATAGTATTGCATGGTTATTTACAGAGTAGGAAAACAATGTTGTGAAATAGGTCATTCAGAAAATTAAATTTCCCACGGGATTTGCTTCAAACACATATAATATCTTAATGAAGAAAGGTGAATTTGGTGGGGTGAAAACTCATGACTGGCATACCTTCATTAAGGTAATTATGTTGGACGTAGATTTCTATATTGGTAAATATACAAATTTTCAATATTATAATATGGTTTTATTTTCCTAAAAATTAACGACCCCTTTGTTGTTACAGTATGTTCTACCTCTATCTCTACCTGACAGCTTTGACAATAATCTAAAACAAGTTATATATGATCTTGGAAAATACATGAGGTAAGTATCAATGATTTATATGCAAAATAATTGTTGCTCAACTTGTCGACATCTGTTTTGCTTTCAATGTATATGCAACATTGTTGTTGAAACCTAAGATCCAATTTGTTATATCATGTACTGTAGGTGGTTGTAATATAAATAAATCTATAAAGGAGATATAAAATATTGGAGGAGAGAAATTATTCAGCTAATGTGTGAAATGAAAAAGTATCTATCTCCAACATTTTTCAATGCACAAGAACACTACCTCATACACCAAGTTGAGGAGATTGAAATGTGTGGACCTGTACACACAAGTTCATTGTGGATGGTGGAGAGGCACTTGAAGTCATTGAAGGCCTTCGTTAGACAGAGAGCACATCCTGAGGGATATATGGTATATCAATCCTCGGTGTATATTAGTCAATATTTTTCTAACTTAGCAACAAAAATAATGAAGGTGCCTCAGATTTGGGATCTCAATTTCATTAACAAATTTGAATGGGAGGTCTTGGTCGAGAAAGGTAGAATGGGGAAAGTGAAAGGTAATTAAATGGTAGAGATATATAATACTTTTAATTAATATTTATTTATTTCTATATTGTACTTATTTAAGTTTTATTTAGCTTCCATGATCAATTATTATTTAATATTTACTCTAATTACTATTTTTTATTCTTTTTTTCATACAGTTGGTCAAGAGTGGGATGCAATACATTTATGCATCGCAAATAATCTTGATTGGATGAAAAAATGGATAGATCAATGTAATATACAATGTAATGGTAGGTTATCATGGGAAGAGGTGGCTACTTCGCTGAAATAAGCTCATCGTAATCAAGATACCAATCTTACTCAGAGGGAAATTGATTTAGCATACAGTTTAAAATATAAATAGGAAATCATATTATTCACCCACATCATGTTTCAGTTATTTTCCATTCTATGAATGTAGGTCATGCGTGTTTCTTTTATAAAGTTTTACTAAGTCTAAATATCATGTTTATTCACTTACAAATATGTGGGGCATATTGAAGTTGAAACATCACAAGGCGATGTGGTGCAAGGGCCGTAAATTTCGCATCAAAAATTTGGATGATGAGAAGAAAACCTCTGATTCTGGGATAAATGCAGTCTTTTAGGTCACTAATGTTTCCTCTATAAGTGACAAGCATCCAATGATATCTAAAAATAGATACTATGGGTATTTGAATGATATAATCGAGTGTGAATTTAATTCCTTGAAGTTAGTTCTGCTYGAGGTCAAATGGTACATGTTACAAATGAATGAACATGATCTCGAAAGAACYGTTATTAAGCATGCCAATAKATTTACCATGGTTAATACAAGGACGCTTGAGTTGGGTTCATAAATGTATGCTCTTTCGAGCCAATGCGAGCAAGTATTTTATTTAGAGGTTCCAGGTAAAGCAGGTTGGTTGTACGTTGTTAGATATGATCCAAGAGGAAGGCCTATAAAGTATAATGTACGAGAAGAAGATGATATTTAAGAAGAAGACATTGAAGATCAAGAGCACGAGCTAGATGTACCATCAAATGAAGAAGTTGAGCTAGATGTAGATGACAATGTTCTTGACGATCATATTGACGATGATACTTTAAAAAATGACTTTGATGATGATGTTGATATGGACAATCCTTTCAACGTCAATTCTGAACTAGACGATTCAGATGTAGGCTTGGTTGAGGACTAGGGTAAGGGAGGTAGATCTAGTGTGCAAGTCATTTTGGACATGGATCACTTTTAGAGAACTATGATCACAACTCTACACTTCAGTGCAAAGAGCTTCATCATATACAACAACAAGTTCCGAGTGAGTTATCTTCTTCCATTTATATTTCTAGCATTATGGCTTCTAATTATATCCCACTAAATAAATTTTTGATTAATTAACCATAGTGAGTTGCTTCAATTTAGTTTTCTAATTTTCTGGTTAAACTTAATTAATTGATCTACCATTATAATCACCTATAGCCCGAGGTTTAAACRTCAATCACTTMTTGTTGTGATTTAGCGATTTCTTCATGATCATGCCAAATTTCATGTGGGAGAATGCACCATTGTTTGTTGATGATTGAAAGAATAAAATCACCTAAGTTGTTGTTTCTAGGATGTGCATGCAAATTAATGATTTCCATTACAAAGAGATCTTACACCATATTGTGTAAATGTGTGCTAGCACATGTAAAATTGTGAAGTTTGTAATGTGCAATCCCATTTTTTGTTGGGTAAAATCCTATTGATGTCCCTAATGGGAAGAAATATGTGGTTGATAAGGCCATTCTAATTGACATGATTTATTTTCTTTGGACAATAGGCCTCCTCTGATTCTATTGATTTTTGGTCACTATTTTTTCTTTCTATAAGTTGGGACAATGAATACACTATTGTGGTTCCATTGCTTAGGAAAATAATAACTTTGGTCTCTTGAACACTAAGAAAATTTTGAGGTATTGGCATAATACAATGAGCATGATGAACTAATAAGAAAAAATGTCTTGGTGGAGTATCTTTGCACCAACTACTTCTTAGAATGTTGTTTTTGAGGATATGTATGACTAGTAGATTGTGTCTTCTCTATCTTAGATTGGGTGGCCAATGAATAGTCATATACGTTTTATTAATGATATTGGGAGAAGTTGATCACAATACTCAAAATGTGAGCTTCACAGATAACATCTTTGCATTGGGATATTCTATGTTCAATGACAATGAAATGCTTATTTGATTGCCATTTTCTAGTCTTTCCATAATGGCGAGAGTTTGGTTGGAGGTTGCATTTACTTTTGAATGTAATTCAAACTCAACATATTTGTGACCTCATATTCCTAGTAACCCATATTTTGGAATCTTGATTACCTATTATCGAGCATGATATTCTAGTGATTATTGATATTGTTTATGCTACATGGGAAGCAAAGTCCCACTTTCCCATTATTGTGCACGTCATTGAATGATAATTGATAGTTTGATGTTTGACTTTGTATATGCCAATCTAGACATTTGGTGTATGAGACCCCCTTGTTTGTGGGACAAGGGACCCCCTCCGCCTAGCGATTTGACTGGTATAGTCTACGAAGGCATACATACCCTACCCCCTCTAGATTTGAACTTGTGACCTCTTAGGAGAAAACACATGTTCTTAACCATCAGGCCCACTATAATATATATATTATATATATTATATATTTATAATTTATTTAATATATATTCTAAATTATATATTTATAATTTATAATATATATTATATATAATATATAATTTATATATTATAAGTATATAAATAAAAAAAATAAAAAACAAAACATAAAACAATAAAATATAAAACATTAAAACATAAAGCATAAAACATAAAACATTAAAACAAAACCTGCGCCCATATGTTGATGCATATCCCCGTGCCCATATGTTGATCCGTATCCCTGCAATAGAGAGGAACGACCATATCTCCACAACAAAAAACCGACCATAGCTAGAGAAAGAGGCCGCATAGAGAGGATAAAGACTAGGGCGCGAACAAACTAGGAGAGAGAGGCTGCAGACATAGGGGAAAGAGGTTGCGAACATAGGAGAAAGAGGCTAAGTGCCTTAGCCCTAGAAATGACACAGGGAAAGGTAGAATTTCATGACCATATATGCCTCGCTCTTTTCATGAGACAAATGTTAATTATTTTTCTTCTATAATTGGTTTCTTCCTTCCATTATCAAGCTTTAAAACCCACAAATCAATACCATAAAGAACCCTCGAGGGAATATTTCTAAAACAATAGAGGTGAAGTGTGGCACATAACAAGGGTAAACCTAGTGGATAATTCTCTTGTCCATGTAATGTGTTCATATATTTCAATTCATTTTCATCTACTCCAGAACACCCCATGTACCTTTCAGCTTTGCTGGTGTATGGATCATGCCCTCTAATCAATCTTTGAAAACTGCAAAAATAAGGAAAGTCATGTTGATATTATGTTGATATATATATATATATATATATTTTAAATTATTTCAAGTCGTTGGAACATTGGCGCCACCTTTTGTTGATAGTTTGACTAACCGAGAATATTTCCTGCCCAGAGAAAACGTCGGACATACGACTTTTTTGTTGAAAATTTTCACAATTTTGCATCGCAAGTTTGTCATTTTTTCGTTGAACCTTTATCAATGTTTATTCGCCACTTGGTCATTGGGTCATTGGATGTTTGTAAAATTTGTGTCGCTATTGTGACGAAATAATTCTTTTCTTCTGAGCCAAGCAACATCGGAGACAAATGTGCCTCGTCAATATTGCGTCACAAGTTTGTTAGTGTTTCGTTGACGAGTTCCTACATGTTCGTCATCAATTTGATGCTTGTTTTTCGAACCATTTTCACTATGACGTCGATATTGTGATGCAACCACGACAACCAAGTGGCATGAATTTTTGAAAGTGATTGGGGCACGTTGGTCGCTCTTACGATGACGAGTGGAGTTGGTCTTGCGACGATGTCTGGACTATCATAATTGCGACTAAATGGATGCGACAAAAAATGATTTTCCTTCGTTTTAATTGGGACGATGTGGCGATGAACATGCGTCGGTAAATCATTAGAAAAAGGGCACAATGTACTAGTGTTTGCTGAATGCGTGCGGAAATTCAGGATCATTTTTGCATAGTTTTGTGATTATCTATCCAACCTAACTGTGATGCTCCTGTAATTATTGGTTGTATGCTGTATTTTTGTTGACTGTTTCTTCATCCTTTGTCTATATTTATATGAGAAATGTTTTGGTGATAACAGATGCCCCCTTATGTGTGAGGTTAGGAGAATACATATAGCCGAAATACAACAATGTTTCTTTCTACTGAAATTTCCATAAGAATAGGAGAGTTGTAGCTGTTGGTAAGAGGGACAATGAGAGAAACCTATTAGAGGAAAATAGGATTCAAACTAATGCCAATATTCTCTAAAAACTGAAATGGAAAGCTGTGTACAAACAAGGCGGGCATGCCCCATGCTTGTGTCATGAAACTAGAACAATATGTTTGTAACTGAAAATTGTTGATGACGTGGATGTCTGCATCGCCCTCGGGGGCGTCAATAAAAACAAATGATGGTTCTGTAGAATGAACTAACTTTGGATTGAGAAATGGAGAATGGTGGATAACCGAGAGACATTTATGGCCTATGAACTTTAGAGGTATTCAACGATTACTGAAAACTGCAATGATCAGATAGTAAGACCCACTATAACATGAAATGTTGTTGGAGTCGAATGTTATTGGGATGAATGACATTAGAAATAAATAATGACTCTTTCTGTTCCTTCCAAGACTACTCATTGATAGCGGAATGAGATCCAAGATACTGCCACCTTCTTGGAAACTTGTGCTAACATTGACAAGGTAGGGGGCGCGACTGGAAGAAGCAAAGGGCTTCTGGACATCGATTTGATCAAAATGGTATCAAGAACTATATGGAGGGAAAGATAAATGGATTGATGACATGGACGATGCTAAAACTATATGGGACGTAAGAAATTCCCTTATCTGAGGAAAATGGGATGATGGAAACAATCGTAAAACATGATTCGGTGTCAGGGGGATGACCAAATATTAGGTAAACTATGTTGAATGGGAGAGACTCCAAAGGAGTGGATGATAGGTCAAAATAAAGATATTTTGGACAAGGGTGTCAGTGATAGTTGGTGTAGTAAGTGTAATAAGCGGTGGGTGTGGATATCATAATCGGGAACAAAATACTGTAAAAAATTAGCTTTTCCTTTAAGGTTTTGCAATTTTCCTAGGTTCTTGGGAGGAGGGATCTCATTGATGACCTAGACCTTAAAGGGGTCAACGATGATGCCTTGTTGGGAGACGATGAATCCCAATAGGTGTCCCATAGCGATTCAAAATATGCACTTCAGGGGGTTGATACAAATATTGTATCATCGACAATGTTTGAAGATGACCCATAGTTTTGCTATATGTTGGGAGCGTTGTTTAGAATGAGTGGTTAGGTCATACAAGTGTGCAAGAATAATGTGAGCCAGATCATGAAAGGAATATGTCATGGCACATTTGAAGGTGGCTCCATCATTTTTGTGTCCAAAGGGCATCACTTGATATGAAAATGTGATCCAAGGGGTTGTAAATGTAGTTTTGTACTGTTCTGCATGGCGAATTTGAATCTGGTTATAGCCAAAAAATACGTCCATGAGTGACAGAAATTTGTGGTCAACACAAGAATCAATGGTTCCGACCCCTGATGAAGTTCCGCACATATCGACACTTCATCTACATTACAGCGCGAGTAGAAGAGCATAAGGAGGAGCTTCAATCATACTACAAGCTCACAAAAGAGGACCTTAAGGAGATCACTAAGGATTGGTCGACATACCTCCTTATTCCCACAGACCCTGTAGAGATGTTTGACCCTGATAGCCTAGAGACCACGCACAAAGAACATGATACACCCAGACACAACATAAGCAAGAAAACTGAAGAGGTCCAAGACTTAAGCAACACCTCAGGCAAGACTGCTTTAGTATCACCTGACCAAGGGGGTGATGACGAAGTAGAAGAGA
>SNQJ01S0028673.1:0-13466 GCA_010110895.2 Picea sitchensis
TTTGAAGTTTTTGTTTATTGTTGTAGTGTTATTTGCTTTCCAGCTGTTAGATAGATTTTATTCTGTTTGGTTTTCTGTTTTCTGTTAACCCTTTTTGCTCCACAGCATCCTGTTCTGCCTTGCTGAGCCCAACAGGGCATGCTAGTGCTCCCATTTTTTCTCACCCGGCGACGATTCGAGCACGAACACATAGTATCAGAGCTAGAAAGTGGATAAGAGAAGAAATATATCGGCCACAAAGGACATAGATTTTTCTAAGAAGAGAGAGGTACTTCACGAGGAATAAAATTTTGGTCTTGAGTTTCAGTTGTGAGGGTCAATGGACATCAGTTTGAGGATCGATGACATATTGGATGGAGCTGGTAATTTCAGCTCATGGAAGGAGAGGATTGTGTTTATTTTGCAAGAGTGTGAGTTTTGGGATATTGTGGAGAAATCACAAATGAATCTTGTGGCGGTGCCTATGGATTCTACTCTTTTGTGTGACTACACCAAAAATAACATTAAGGCTAAAATAATTATCTTTGATGCCATTATGACCATGTGATTCCACATGTGACCAAGAATTCCAATGCCTATGAGATGTGGGAATCCTTAAGCAAACTTTACCAGAGTTCTAATGAAAATCAGAAAAATGGTATTGAGGAGGAAACTAAAGAGCATTAAAATGACCAAGACTGAAAAATGTTTCCACCTATCTTACAAAGCTAGCTCAGATGAGGGATGAACTTGCTTTTGTTGGGGAGGTTGTTGCTAACAATGAACTTGTGAGGATTACTTTGAATGGGGTGACTAAATAATGGGTTGCCTTTGTTGAGGGCATTGTGGCAAGGGACAATCTTCCCAAGTGGGATTGTCTTTGGGATGAATTTATTCAGGAGGAAACACGAAGAGGATATGTTCATGGGAGCTCATCCATGGGTAATGAAGAGAAGAATGTGGAACTTGTAGCTAAAGGAAAGAACAAGTCTAAGAAGGGTTCCAAGGGTGAGAACAAGGAGAAAGGTTAAGGGAAGAAAGACATGAGCAAATTCAAGTGATTTTTATGTCACAAGTTTGGACACTATGTTGGACAATGTCCTAATAAGAAGAATAAAAAAGTTGCATCTTCAACAGATATGGAAGAGTTTACTCGTAGGTCACTTCAAAGTTCAACAAAATTGATTGGAATCTAGCCTGAGAAGTTGTACAAGCTCATGTTTCATCCTACTAGAGAATTGATGCATAGTACCAGCAAAAATGACCTTTGTGAGTTATTTCATAGGAGGATGGCCCATTTGCACCATGGGGCTCTGAGCATATTGAGAGATATTATAACTAGATTTCCAGAGTTCAGTATAGAGCACCAAGAGGTGTGCAAGGTGTGTGCTATTGGGAAGTACACCAAGAATATTTTTCCAAGTAGTGACAACAGAGTAGTAGGTATTCTTGATCTGATTCATTTCGATGTATGTAGCCCTATGTCTTCTACATCTTTGAGTGGTTTTGAGTATTATGTCATTTTTATAGATGACTTCTTGAGGAAGTCTTGGATTTTCTTCATGAAGACCAAAGGATAGGTCTTCAAGTGGTTCCAAGAGTTCAAAGATCTTGTGGAGAATCAAACAAGGAAGAAAACCAAAGTGTTGAGATAAAACAATGGGGGTGATTATACCTCCAATTATTTCAATGACTTATGTGCTAGAGAAGGCATTAAGAGAGAATTTATTGTTCTCTACAACTCACAGTAGAATGGGGTTGCGGAGAGGAAGAACAAGGCCATTTTTGGGGATATGAGAGCCATGTCACATGATCAGGTTATACTACTCTTTCTTTCGGATGAGCCTTGCAACATTGCAGTTTATCTATGAAACAAGAGTCCGCACAAAGTCTTGAGGGATAAGACTCTTAAGGAGGATTTCTCTGGGAAGAAGCATGATCTTGGGAAATTTAGGATTTTTGGGTGCGTTACATATTCACATGTCTCATCTAAGAAGAGTACAAATATATAACCCATGATAGAGAAGGGAATCTTTGTTGGGTATAGCGAGACTTCAAATGACTACCATATATGCATCCCCTCTTTGAGGAATATAGTTTGTGCGATAGGATGTGAGATTTGAGGAGGATAGAGCCTTTAGGAGGTCATTGGATGTTGAGAAGGGGGAGCAGTAGGGTCTTCATATTCGAGGAATTCCTTCACAAAGTACGTTGACATAGAGTTCAGGACCACCCGCTTCAGGGACTACAAGTCCACAGGTGATAGGATCATATATTACTGGTCCTTAGGTTACTAGTTCACAAGGTATTGTTTCACAGTCTACCAATTCTCAGACGATCTCATGATCACCATATTCAGGTACACAATCTTCAGGTGGTGGGATTGAGGAGGAGGAGTCCCCTCCACAGGGTTCTACTTCAAAGAAGAGGAAGCCCAAGTGGCTTCAAGACACTTTGAAGGAAGCTCAGGGATCTATGGGGAATCTCAGGTAGGTTGTGAGGGAGAGTAAACCTCCAGAGAGGTTTTACAACTATCTTGCAATGGTGAGAATAATCATTGAGTTCAAGCCTTCCAACTTTGAGGAAGAAATAGGTCATCAGGTCTGGAAGGACTCCATGGTGGAAGAGTACAATTCCATCATGAAGAATGACGTTTCAGAGGTGGTTTTGAGATCTAAGAGGAAGTCATTAGTGAATTTGAGGTGGCTCTACAAAATCAAGTATGTTGTTGATGGAAGCATTGAGAAGTACAAAGATCGGTCTATAGCTATAGGGTTCTCACAAGTAGAGGGAGTATATTATGATGAGACCTCCACTCTGGTTGCTAGATATAGCTCAATTAGATCATTGATATCCATTGCAACAAACATGGGTTGGAAGATCCATCAGATGGATGTGAAGACAACATTTTTCAATGGTCTCATAGAGTAGGAGGTGTACATTGAGCAACCACATGGATTTGAGGTTCATGGGAGATATTTTCATGTGTGTAGACTGAAGAAGGCATTGTATGGACTGAAGCAAGCTCCTAGATCTTGGTATTCAAGGATTGATACTTACTTGAAACACATGGGTTTCAAGAAGAGTGAGGTGGATCCCAAGATTTATGTCATTTTGGTTGGGGAGGAGCATCTCATTATTGTACTATATGTGGATGATATCTTCATTACAGGGGAAGAGAGACTCATAGTTGGTTGCATGGAGAACCTTGCTTCAAAGTTCGAGATGAAATACATTGGACTAATGCACTACTTCATGGAATTGGAGGTTTGGAAGGAGTCGAGACACATCTTTCTGGGACAAGGAAGATATGTTGTTGACATTTTGAGGAGATTCCAGATGGAGTATTATAGGCCCATGTCCACACCCATGATAACCAACTGGAAGAAGCTTCATTCTTCTGAGTCAGAGTTGGTCGATCTTACATTGTATCATCAGTTGATTGGTTCATTGATGTGTTTGTTCAATACTAGACCAGATCTTTGTTTTTTTGTCAACTCTCTTAGTCAGTTTATGGTGGAGCCTTGGAGAGTTCATTGGGTGACAAAAAAACATGTGCTCAGGTACCTTAATGGTACAATGGATTATGGCCTAGACTATGAGAGAGGGGATGGAGTCATATTGATTGGCTACACTGACTCAGATTGGGTAGGATGCGTTATTGATAGGAAGAGTACATCATGTTGTTGCTTTGGATTGGGCTTAGTAGTTGTGCCTTGGTTCAGTCAGAAGAAAATTCAGTGGCTTTGAGTTATGCAAACGCTGAGTATATGGAAACCAACAGGCCAGTTGTGAGGCCATATGACTTCGCAAGTTCTTGGTTGGGATATTTGGTGTGTAGATGAGGCCCACGGTGATTTACTGTGACAATCATAGTTTCATTAAAGTCTTTGAGAATCCAATTTTCCATGACATGTATAAACACATCAAGATAATATATCACTTCAGCTAGGATCATGTTTAGAAAGGGGCAGTTGAGCTATAGTTTATATCCCTTGATGAGAAGGTAGTGGAAATCCTCACTAAGGATTTGGGGAGAGATAAGTTTGTACCTTTCAGTGACAAGATGGGAGTGGTGAGGAACACTTTCCTCAGTAAGAGGGAGTGTTCAATTAATTAAAAACTACTAAGGATAAGTGTTTCTCACAACTAAGACACCTAGCAGTGAGAAAGTTTCCAACGTGGTCCCTAGTGAATTAACTATATGTGATATGAAGTTAAAGTGACCCTAGGGAAATTTCATGAAGTGGGTGACTAAAGAGACCTTTAATCACAACCATTGATTTAATCTCATCTCCATTGTTAGATCATGTGACTCTTCAACCTCCACATTGAGTTGAATTAGGGAAAGAGGACGCCCTACTTTTGACATTCTTCATGAGAATTTGAGAAGGAAAGAGAGAGAGAGATGAGAAAGGAGTAAGAAGTCCACCTACAGTGATAGAGGCACGATTTCCAAGACAAGGAACTAGCATGCATTTTGAGGAGGAAACTACAACATGAAAAGATGACCGTACAATACGGATTGAGACAAACCATACACTCTTGGAGGGCACATAAATCGAGGAAACTTGATGCACATTTTCCAAGGTGATAAATGGCACAAAAATCAAGGAATGTAATAGGAATAATTTTTTGAGTTGTTTATACAGTCAACTAGCACGAGTTTTTAGGCATAGTACATAATTTATTGCGTGTACATCCACACTATGTAAGTATTTTTGGGTACAAAAATCGAAGATCTATAATATCTGATTTTCTAGGTTGTGTGGAGTTGCATAGAAATTGAGATAAGTCTAATTTTAATGATGTTAATATCTATTATAAAGAAAAAAATTCTCAGAACTTAAGAATAATAAAAATCCTCCACTTGTGGTTTTTTCGAAGGTCTTGTTTTCAGTTTATGAGCTATATTTATATTTTTATGCTAACCAATTTACAGTTGTAAACGCAATGTGGGGTTGGGCATTAAAGTATGTTGAAACTTGAAACTGGGTTGGGGTCTAATTTTTCTACAATCCTCGGTGGAAACGTCTCGTACTCTTCCGCTACCATTGGAAATCTTCATCTCCACGACTAAATTTTATTAAATCGGGATACAAACCTTGTGGGATTCGATCCTTTGACCACCCGCACCATGAAGAAAAGGGTAATAGAGGCGATTTTAGTGCCCTCATGCTGAGATCTAGGACCGGCTCGCAAGAAACAAGGAGATTGAACCACCATCACTCAACAAAGCAATGCCAATCTCGTGAAAACTATCTTCAGTGAGATCCTCTACTACTTAATATCATCCCTCAAATGTCATTTGTTCTCCAGCATAGTGCTTTCTAGCCAGCAATCAGAGATAGGCGTTTTCTTTCTTTATTGTTTAGATAGGCATTTTCTCAACAATAAAGAAATATTATCAGAGATAGGCATTTTATTTCTTTATTAAAGGACATTAATAATATTTCTTTCTTTATCTTTTAGCATTTTGGACATTTTCTTCCATTTTTCATTATAACAAAATGTTGATGACCCATTTACATTGGATGCCATGTTTAACTGATATAAAAAAGAAACAGTTTCAATTTTTTTTTTTTCTAGAATGATGGCCTGGCAATTTTCTAGTTCAAGAGTTTTCATAAAATAAGTCACAATGATTCAAAAAAAATTATAATGCATAATGGAAACACTATGCTAAGATGTCATGAATCATAACCTCGCTAATTATAAGACAGGTCAATAAAATAAACCACTTCTCGGAGATTGTACAGAAATTCCTCAAGGTTTTGAGATCAGTGGTTTACCACCCTTTCTTTAATTTATCACTAGAATACAAACATGCACATTATGTCATACCTTCCCTTCCATTAGTAGAAATGGTATACTTGATTCTTTTTCATAGAAGATTGTCATAAGGCTTATCCATTACATCATGCATTTTTAGTGGAAGAAAATAATACAAAAATGAGATACACAAATAAACAAGTGTTGTGTGGCAGCGTAGTCCTTACCGTGTTGAATTGGAAATAAATGTGGGAAAAATGAGCGGAGGCAGATGGAAACTGCAGTGGATATGTGGCAAGCAACATGAATCATAGGTGGTATCCATGCAGTAAATGAAATGTGGCCTCTAGAGTCCCATTTATTTTTTGAAAGTATATAATCTATTTTGCTATGTTGAATTTTTTTATCTATTTTGTCTCTATATGTGGCAGGAAAAAAAGAAGTTATGACATTTAGCATAGTGGAAGATTAAAATTTATGACGACATAAATATAAAAGGAGATAAAAAACAATTTAATTTGAAATATATAAAAAAAAGTTACATATTCCTGGAAATTTAAATGCATTTGTCATATAGACTGGGATTGGGGCTCCCGCGGACCATAAGCATAGTGGAAGATAAAAATTTATGAGGACATAAATACAAAAGGAGATAAAAAACAGTTTTATTTGAAATATATAAAAAATAATATTGTATGTTACATATTCCTGGAAATTTAAATGTGTTTGTCATATAGACTAGGATTGGTGCTCTTGCGGACCATAAGAGAAATATGTATAAGAAATAACACTGTGGAAAGAAGAAGTGGGCAACGGGAGAGTGTAATACCTGAAAAGAATAAATTGGAAGGTATCAATCTTTGGCTAGACATTTCTATTTAAAAAGGTGGAATAACTGGGTTGATAAACAAAGAAGGATGTGATCAGCATAGACTTACAGTGATGGTACATATGACCCCTTTTGATATTTTCTTGTTGATTCCTTTTCATTAATGTCATTGACGACTACTGGAATCGTGGCAACTGGCTATTGCCTTTCATCGATGACCTGTTTCATTTCCCTTTCGAGCCATTCTTCAATGTAGCTTCTCATTGGGGCGACGTTGATATCATTCTGGATTTTTATGTCGAAAAATTCATTTTCTAATTCCCTGAAGTCGATAGAAAGATTACACAGAGACTGATCAATTTCCTCATTCTGTACCAAATAGTCAACTAGCCATTTGTCGACGTCATCTTGACCATATTCAAGGATGATATAAAACTTTTCCAAAGACAACGCCTTAAAAATATCAACTTGTTTATCGGAGGCTTTCTTATTTAAGGGCAAGGAGTTGACAATTAAGTTGGGGTCTTGGAAGTTGTTGGTCCTTCCGGCTAAGTCTATTCTTATCATATTTGTGAATAATTTTTCTTTCATTGATATGGCTTGTTCACATGACTGGACAATGAGATGCAGGTTCTTCACTTTTTATTTCCAGCATGCATTTAATTGACCGATCCGGTTTTTGGATGGGAGATCTTGTTGTCTTCTTCTCGTTTATGTCATGTTGTTGAAAATGGTGCCAAAAGGAAGGACTATGTTTAAGTACAAATGTTTTTCATCTTTTAAATCTGCCTACAAATGTTCGAGCAAATAATATTCCCTCATTCCAAGGGAAGTCATGGTTTGTGATGTTTCCCACGCCTTAGTAATCAGTTCCATTCTTTTCTTGATATTATTACCCACATATCCTCTACACAATGTGAGGAGGATGGAGGATCCTTTTAACTTGGTTGTAGGGGTGGCAGGCATGGCTATTGCCAAAGCATTGACAAGCAATGGCATAGGAAACAAACCTTCCTCCAATTCCTTGACCTGGTCCTTCAGTCTGGCATTCTCAGCCTCAATGCCTCCAATGGAATCATCAAGGGCATATGTGGTCACTATGTAAATTCAACATATTTGGGATGGTCACATTTTTACAAGGTTAACCTTTGAACGATATTTTCCTTTCTTAGTTTTTACATCTTTTTTTTCAATAATTAATTTTTTGGACTAGCTGTCAAAAACAACGCTCTAGAACACAAAGGATTCATCTTCGTCAAAATTTTCGGTATCAAATATGTCCATTGGAAAACTATGTTGGTTCGCATCTCTGGGATGATCAAGGTAGCAGAATATGCTATCCAGATCAGGCTCATGTTCCATGTTCTCACTCTCAATTTCGGGCTCTTTCATTTGTCCCACATTTTTTTTTCTCTTCTTGTCCATTGGAAGCTTGTGAGAACTATGAATTTTAGGGTGAGGAGGGTCGTTATATCCTCCTCTGTTTGAATAATTCTGAGTTGCTTTGTTGGTGTGGTGGGTCGTTGGAGTGATGCTCCGGGATGTCATACTTTTGGGAGTGTTATTCGCCAATTGAACACTCTTCTCATCGGGGCCTTTTCCTTGTTGCTTGTACAATTCATTGGTGCTTTGTAGTGTGTCTAGGTCGCTGACATCAGAAGAAGGAGCGTTGTCGTCAGTGTATCTATTTTCGGTCAGGTTTTTTTTGAAAAAAGAATTATCGAATCCAAGTGTTTGTAAATGTTGTAAAAAGCATTTTTGGGGTTGAACCCTCTTATGCTTTCATCATATCTCAGGTTGAAGTTGCTGAAAAGAAATGCGAATTCATCAATTTTGTTGATGTTCTTGAACACAAAATCCCTGACTTTCCAAGGCAGAGGAATGAATAGTTTTTTTCTCTTCTCTTGGAATAGATGCAACCAATAGTTGTATTTCCTTTCTACTTCTATAACAAACATTATGTCTGTAATGTGACATGGAAGGAGATAAGGTTTTTCCCTAGAGCCAAAAATCCTATCATAGTGTAATTATCCATATGTTCAAGTGCCCCCTTCCTATCCAAAAACCTAGCTGCCTGGTTAGATATGCGGGGATAATCTTCTCCTAACAACAAAAATTTGAAAACAAACACAAAGCCATTAAAAACCTCATAAAAATAGTGGGAGGCCTTGTGCTTCCACAAGGCTTGGTACCAGAACATTACTGGGTTGAATTCCCAGTTTACCTTCTTGGATAGAGACATTTTTGGAAACTAGCAGCAATATGATATCGTAAAAACTAATTAGTATGACATATACAATTTATTCTCCTTTTTTAAGCTTGACAATTGGGAACAAATTTCAAAATATAAAGAGCCATCCGGGAAATATAAAGAACCATCCGAGAACATATTTCAAAATATAAAAATGTCTTGGTCCTTGACTGTGAAATACAAAATATAAATAGCCATCCGGGAAATAGTTGTTGTGGACTTCTGTCCCATTATTCTTGTAAACATACAGGAAATTTCTAGGAATGGATTTCTAAATGAACTAACCTTCTGTTAGCCTCTTTGAAATATACAATCATTAGGTCTAAGTATACCACCTTTAATATTATACATACTAGGATATAGTTGTTATCCTAAGTGTGTTTCTAGATTTCTATATTTCCTCATTTGACCTTATCTCCTGATGAGGTGTCGATGTGAGAACAATTGAGGTGATTTCATTATTGTATTATATATTTTTATCATTAAGATGAATAGTATGTTGAGAATTAAGGCTTGATGCCTTTTCCGCCAATCTTCTTGTCTTAATATTATTGTGCTTAATTTCTTCAATTGGTATCAGAGACTGGTGTGGCTTAAATCCCTCACGAGATGGCCAGGGAGATGAGAGAGAATCCAAACCAGCGCAAAGCAACAAATTGGAAATGAAATCAGAGTTCTAGCCTGCGTGGAGGAGCCGCAGTCACCACTGTGGAGCTGTGCACACTACAAACTATTTTTTCATGAAGCCTCCATCGCTACCAAAGAGTTATCTATGCTGTAGAACATTTGATTGCATATCTAGATTGATTTGAAGGAGGCACTGGTAAAGAAAGTTCAGTATTATAACTATATGTCAGATCCGATCTCCACCAGAATAGCGATCCAATTATTCCTCCAACAATCTGTCAAACAACATCCTCGGAAGAAGGGAAGGCGAAATTTCGGTTTTATAAACATTTTATAAACCCTGGCTTGAGTCCTTGGATGGCGCTAACGGTGCTTGCTTGTTAGATCTGCAATACTAAATTGTCATATTTTGATTCCGTCTGTTTGTTTTTATATTTTGAAAGCTGTCAAGAATTCTTCATGCATATTGACTATAAAAATTCGATTCTTACTCGAGTGCTTCTGGACGGACGGTCTGGCGCCATAGCTATGGGAGAAATCTGTGGATATCTACTAGATTGATAGATATATTTTAGATCTCAATGTTCATTGCCCAGACCAGGCCAATCAACATATCACTCGTGGCCCTCTCCACAAGAGAGCTTGCCATAATTCTTCTACTATTTGGACAGACAACGGATGGGATCAATCCTGCCTAAAACAAACGCGCTCTAGTGGAATAAGCTTTGTACTTTTCTTGCTGTGCTTGGGAATTGAACCTGTAAGTGTTATGCAGGAACCATTAGTCGCAGATGGATCTTTGTCTGCCTGATCATCATTGCCTGCCAATGAACTCGTACCAGAATCTGACCCCGACAAAGCCGAGTCATCTGCAGCATTCTCTGACCTATTCAACATCTCTTCAGACGAAGGCAGCGACAAGAAGCGCTTGGATCTATTCAAACTGATTCCAGATTCAGTTCGACCTAATATCGAAGCTGGCGGCATGCACGAAAACGGGAGAGGAAGTGGCTGAGATCTCATAGTTCCATTGTTTTATTTTTAAAAGGGCTCTCTTTTTGGTAAAATTGCTATAGATCTGTGTATAAATCTGGCAATTATCAGTCCAATTTTTTGCATAGAATTGTGTTGTCAGTGAATTGAAGAGACAGTGTAAATCCCCCTCAAATAAATTGATATGGTATGGTGCAAATCGCCTTTGTAGTCTCATTGAGAAATAGAAATATTAAAAGAAGCGCGATTTGGTAGAGGCCACGTCTGACTGGAACGTAGAATCGACATCCAAATGATGCACAACGATTTGATTATAAGCTCCAGGTTCTCTTGAAATAAACCTTAAGTTTTCCAGTTCTGCAATGCTCCTACCAGTTACCAACGTGTTCTGGTCTTTGTATATTCATGTGCATCCAACACGTGTTTTTTGAAAGAGAGTATTTCTACTCATGGCGCACACTTGTGAAAAGTGCACATGTCAGCTGCAAAAAAAAAAAAAAACAAGGTAATTTAATTCTTTTGTTTTAGATTGATTGACAAGTGAGTTATCAGAGATTAAAGTGAAGTTTTTTCACTTCAAAGGGAGGTGTTTTCAAAGGGATGTGTTTTGTATTAAGGATTTGGGAATAATAAAAGTTCAATTTTTGTGGTGTTGAAGTGTCCTAGATCCGCCTGAAATTGAATAAGGGGATCTTAAATACACTTTGTGTTGTGTGCGATGGATTATTCTTAATGTTGCTCTTTTGTGTCTAGTTTTGGCACTTAAAACATAATTGTATAAAGCAATCATACACACACTAAAGTACAAGGCAATTTAATGCAATTCGAGCACATGTGAGCATTGCGAGTGAAGCACATACATTCAAGAACAATCAAAGCTCTCAATTAAGAAGCAACGGAGATATCAAATTGGCACTCACATCAACATTGGACACATCAAGTTCATAATCAAGGACTCAAAGCATCATCAATTTGAAGATCAATTAAATCAACATTCATTGTAAACTTGCACTAGTTTTCTTTGTAAGTGTGAAATCAAAATCAAGTTGAATTGCAGTGTAATTTTCAGGTGCATTCTCGGCTGAGCCCGACACCAAAGAGTCATTGTGATTTTGAGTCGCAATTAACAAGGTTGAGTAGTTTAACTCAAATCATTGTAAACATCACAAGTTTGGGTGCATTTTCGGTGGTAACCGACATCCTCAAGCTTGTGATATCTTTAAGAACTACCATCAGCTCTTCCAAGAACTTGGGCAAGAGGTCCAACCTGTTATTATGCTTTCTTAGGAACTTCTTGGAATCTTGTCCTTTGAATGCCAATGTTGGATCCAACAATATTAACATCTAGCAGAAG
This sequence comes from Picea sitchensis, assembly GCA_010110895.2. NCBI lineage: Eukaryota > Viridiplantae > Streptophyta > Pinopsida > Pinales > Pinaceae > Picea > Picea sitchensis. The sequence continues at coordinate 11,806 of SNQJ01S0028673.1, forward strand.
ATCTCAGGTGAAAAAGAAACACAAGAGAAGTCTCACAGTGGAATAATTATTTGGTCTGAAATAAATTTATTGGTGCACTAAGAGACCATCTCCTTACAGTAAAAAACTTTAGGGACATAGCCTGCACAAGCAATCCCAGAGGTCCAAATTATTTCATTCTGGGTGGTAGGGGATGAGTAATAAGAATATGCCCTGGAACACTGGAATTTCTAGTCCTCGCACCCGAAAATGTTCACTGTATCTCCAAAAAAACGTTGTCGAGATGATGCCATATGTTTATGAGAACATTCGTTTTCTCTAGATGATGGTTGAAATGAATAGTTGGAGGTGATAATATAACTCTCTGCAAATGTTGGTTCAATGCTTATGAATGGGAAGGCTCTTCGAGCCTTTCTGATGCAGGAGCATCGCTCCAACTCAGCATAAGAACCAGCCAGCCGACACATCCAGTGTGCATTCATGAAAGGGAGAGGCGCAGCCCTCTGGTTTTTCAAAATTTGAATTTGAATTTAATGTTGTAAGGCTGATAGAGACCAGATCATGCCTTTGTACAGGTAGTGGTTGAGGTTTCCTTTAATTTTTACTTGCAGCTAAGTCCAGATTAGTCAGGTCTACGACTTCCTTTTGTGTAATGTAGCCGTAGGAGTAGGAGCCACTCTGAGATAGCTATAGCACAAAGGCGATGGAGGAGGATAAGCTCAAGAGAGCCCTATTTTGTAATGAGTCGCTCGAGGAGTAGAGTGGAGAGGGATAATAGGAGAATTCTCAAGCAGAGAGGTCTCGAGAGAGAGCTGAGACTTGTTACAGTCCAGCCTTTGTAAACACATTTTGTATAGACATTTGGAGATTAATACAAAGAGAAGTTTTTCCTGCCCATGAATTGTCTGTGTATGTTTATGCATTTGAATGTCACTTGTATGCTGTAGATATAGGTTAGAGATAGATTTTACTATCTGTTTGTGAGTTTGTCGGTTTCTATCTAGGTTCTTTAGGTCGTGCAAGGAGTGCACAACAGAACATTGGAAGTTCTATAGCCAGCGCAAGGAGTACGCATCTGAGCTCTACAGAGTCAGAAAGAACATGCAAGGAGTGCACACCAGAAAGATTCTCAGACTCAAGGAGGAGCCTCAAGGTTGTTGAACACCATGGAGGGTGAGCTGCGCAGGGGAAGGCACAGAGAGAAGAGACAAAATCTTTGGAGATTCTGTAGAAGATTTGTCAGGTGGGCATTGATGTCACATACCCACTACCTAAATCAGATTTTTCTGGTCTTCTGCCAAATCAGAAGCCTTAAACATCCATGGAGGACTAGCGTAAGCTGGCTCTTTCTCTCTCCCCACTCCCATGTAGTCGTGGGTCATGATCACAGTCTGAATAAACGTAGTACCTCTTTCAGGTTTCACGCCTCAGCGCTACAGTGATGTCGAGTCATTTGACTTAACAACCGCCGAATCCCGATAGGGCTAGCGATGGACCAATGGGGGCGAATCCCAACAGGGCCAGAGAACAGCCAATGAGAAATGGCCCCATTGCGTGGTTAAGTGGAACACAGGTGGCAGAGAGGGAAACATGACACAGTGGTCGACGTGACAGGAGGGGCCCCACTTCACACGCCACACTATTCCGGACCCCCGCCCCCCCCACATTAAAGGTAGAATGGC
>SNQJ01S0028673.1:13476-32712 GCA_010110895.2 Picea sitchensis
TTTTGGTTCTCTGGGCCAGTGGAGTCCAAATAAGGTATTAATTCTCGGTGGAAGTTAACGCCACCTTTCCAGGTTCCTTCCACCGCCATCGTGGTCTCTTTTTCTACATATCCCCTCTCAGCAGTCCTGTAATATAAATTCATAATGTTATTCACATTTATTGACCTTTTCCACAAGGTACATTTACATCACATATTCACATTTATGAGTTTTCCATAGTTCTTGGCCAGTCCAGTTATTTTTACAAACTGGGGGAAACAGGGTGTTACAATTGAGTTGATTCAAGTGTGCATGAGAAGAACTCTTTGTCAAGTTTGAAGACAACCATAGTTACTGAACACTCTGTAGGCTCTACAAGGTGTGCATTGAGAAAAGGAGCGCCAAGAGGGTGTGAAGCATTTCTTTTCAAGAAATACTTTGGACTGAAGATTGAGGAAATCTCAGCAACACAAGGAGTGTGAAAGGGTGGACTTATTCTAAGTCTCGAAGCTCAGGAGGAACAGTGCCTTTGCACATAGAGAAACAAAAGAAAGGAGCAGAAGGTTGAGAAACCTTTCGAGGTTTCTGAGTTGACTAAGATCAGGAGGGATAGTGTTTCGATAATGTAGACGAGACCAAAAGGAACTGGCTCACAAGAGGAAGAGTCGAAAGCCGAGGCCTTCGAAACTCTAAAAATCTTCCAAGTCAGGAAGAAATCGTAAGCGCAGAAGGAGGATGCCAAGTCATTGGCCAGAAGTCCTTGAGAAACAGATGCAGACAGTCAGAATTCTCTGTGGAGAACTCGCGAAATCACAAGGACCGTAGGATCCAGTGGAGTTGTAAGGTGGTTAGGATTTGGACGAACCCACCACCCTGATATCAAGAATCAACGTGAACCATTGATCATGGTCAATTGAGTCGACAGATCATTTTGGGAATTTGGGGTTCATAAGTTTGGAGTGCAGGCCAAAATTCTTGGTTACTCCAAGTCCTGACTCGCGAAAGAGATTAAGAAGGGTAGAATTGGATGGTGGAGCGCTTCTAGGAGGAAGTGCCGAAATACCGTGAGCCGCTGGATCCAACCAAATAGCGAGGAAGTTAAGGCTAAGTGTCTTTTAGCATTCATAAGATTAGGAGGAGTAGCGACTGTTGGATGGGAATCAATAGGATCTGTTGATCTCACGTGCCGATTTCATGATTTTGGAATTTGGGAAATAGAGGGGGTTGTGATTCTCGAGTCGAGAGTTTCAAATGCCCAGTTCGTGAAATCTTGAAAAGAATGTAAGCCGTTGGATCGAGGTAGGCTCACAACCGTCAATCTCGTCAGAGGAGAAATTTCAGAATTCAGGAAATCATAAGGGAAGAGGAATGATTGTTGGTTGTTTGCTCGAGTCCTGAAAAGCTGAGATTAGTGGGTAACAGGTTTCATTTTCTCAACACGTTGGAGGAGTCAACCTTCTTTGACATTTCGAGTTTTGGGGTTTCGGGACTCAAGAGGTAGAGTTGCATGGTCAACACAACTCCCGAAATCATGAAGAGAAAAATGCCGAAAGGTGGGTCCCTAGTATCAGTCAGAGGATACGTGCGGTGGAAGTCAAAGGAGTGGTCAGAGTTCCAGAGTCAAGGAACTTATGTCAGGTCACTCGCCATCCCTTTCAGGGTTCAGGATTTTGGCAATTCCAAGGACAAGGAGCTGGGGCACTTTGCGTTGAAAACCTCGAAGTCGTGAAACGCGATGTGTCTTTGAAGTAGGGATGTGGTCACGGAGGAAGCAGTCACATGGAACAATATTTGGGCAAGGGTTAACCATCGTTAAGCCCTTTTCGGCATTTCGATAATCGGGGATTCGAAAGACAAAAGAGAAGGACCCTTGCATCGCGATTCCCCGAATTGCAAAACCCTGAAAGAATGAACGCTAAGACATTTCGACATTTTGGCAACCGGGGATTCAAAAGACAAAGGAGTGGGACCCTTGCATCATGATTCCCCAAATCAAGAAACCCCGAAAGAATGAACGCCAAGACATTTCGGCATTTCAACAACCGAGAGTTGGAGGGACAAGGAGTTAACTCCTCCACATCGTTGAAACGCGAAAACCCAGGGAGTTGGTTCTATAGTAGCCGCTGGTCATGGGGTGGAAGTCATATGATTCAAGAGTGAAGGTAGGAGCTAGTGGGAGCTAGGCTCTATTTCAAGGTTCAACAATTCGAAGGACAAGGAGCCTAGGAGAGCTCACATGCAGGAGTCTCGAAACCCCAAAATGTGAAAGGAGTGTTGTTTAAGCCTTGGGTCATAGCCCGAGGTCACCAGATAAGAAGGGGCTAGTTGGAAAGGAATCAACGCCGATGTGTGTGTTGGTTTAGAACATAAAAGAGAACCGAAAAGGGGGTGAGCGCGCAGGTTTTCTCAAGGCATGTGCTAGAGGACAAAGGGACCTCTAGATTCGTTCAAAGGGTTCCAGCAGGAGCCTGAAGAGCCATTTTGGCTCAGGGAAGAGAGCGATCCAGAGGTCGGGAGGTCAGTGGACCTTGCTGAGGTAGGGGGTTTGCATCATGTGGTATTAGAGAATATATTTCTGTCTGTAGACTTCAGGCGAAAGAGACAACAGGTGAAGGAGGAGACAGAGTAATGATGCTCTGTGAAGATTGTTGCAAGGTGTGCAACAGTCAATAGATAGCCAGTCAAGCTGTAGGAGGACATGGAGATGCTCTCATATGTAGAGTGATCCATACGCTTTCCAGGAGGGAAGGTGAAAGATGGAAATGGCTACTGAAGGCCATGAGCATGGTGGAGGAGGAGACCACTAGCAGATTAATAAAGCAGAGATTGACAAGGAACTCGTTGAGATAAGAGCGAGAATGGAACAGCTGACATTGAAGATGGAACAGGAGGCAAAAGTACACTAAAGGTACGAATGACCTATGAACAAGAAAGCCAAATGGCCTATTCAAAATTTGTTGGCCAGGAAAAAACAACAAGATTTGAGGAAGTGCCTGAGGTATGCTGAAAGCCTCAGTGACACAAAGTTGGTTTGCATCTGTGAGCCAGAAATCGGAGAAACCCCCAGTGATGAGGAAGAGGGATTAGTTTTAGATCTCATAAACTACTAGGAGGGCAGGGATGATTTTTTGAATTGCCAGGTGGGCAATGAAATGAGATCATTGGAGGATCTCATAGACTGTCAGGAGGACAGCCATGGAAATTCATATTTCCAGGTGGGCAATGGTATGAGATTAACAGAGGATCTGATAAACTGCTAAGTGGGAAAAAGTGGACTTTAAAGTTCCATTTGGGAAATGGAAAGAGATCAATGGAAGGTATTGCGTACTGCCAAGAGGGCATTGGTGAAAGTTCATATTTCCAAGTGGGCAATGAGATGGGATCAAACGATCTCATAGACTTCCAGGGGGGCAACAAAAAATTCCCAAATTGCCAGGTGGGCAAGGGAAAAGAGATGAGACTTTCTGAAAGTCTCATGAACTCAGAGGAGAGTTCATATTAGAAAGGAGTGCTGACAGGAGAGAATCAGAAGAGAATTATGATCATTGGAGGAATAGAGGTGTTCCTACCAAGAAGCCCAGTTGAGGCCAGAGCATGTGTTGCATATGCAACAACAACAGGAGGACAACCAACAGAAACTGTCATGGAGGAATAAATGGAGCAGAAACTGATGGTTTCCCAAGAAGAAGAAGAAGATGAGCATTCAATAAAATGGCTCAAAATTTTCAGCCAGGAAACTAGACAGGAAATCACTGTAGCATTGGAGCCTGCAGCAGAAGAAGAAGCAGACAACATGGACTTTTCTAATCTGTATCAAGAATTGGAAGCCTTGGAAAATAGGGTGATGGTGCAAAGATTGCACATCCAACAAGATAAGTTGGAAGCATGTAGTGGAGCATACCAGCCTGGGGAGAAGCTGGAAGAATGCCAGGAGGAGAAATTGCAACAGCAGAACTGCCACAGGAAGAAGCTGAGCAGCAGTTCAGTGAGGAGACTGCAAAGCTGGAGTCTGTAGAAGAGTGGCCACTTACTGCCACAAAGGGAAATAAAGACAGCATGGGAGATCGAGTAGATCTACCCATTGAGGAGACATAAGTGCACCAGAGAAGATTGCTTAAGGAGAGCCAACCACTACAGCAGCTAGACAGGGTGATTGAGAAGATTAGGAGGTTGATGTTGAGGTCAGCACAAGAAGCAGTTAGCAGGAGGAAGTTGAATAGTAAGGATCCTGCAAGAGCAGTGGGGAAGAAGAAGGAGCAGCAACAACAACAACATAGATGGAGAGGAGCCGGAGGACAGCTCCAAGGGAAAGTTTGGGATCCAGGTGTATTTCAACACTGGAGAAGAGGAGATGATGATTTTTCCAGCTGAGGAGTATGATGCAGGAGCATCGCTCCAACTCAGCATAAGAGCTAGCCAACCAACATATCCAGCGTGCATTCATGAAAGGGAGAGGCGCAACCCTCTCATTTTCAAAATTTGAATTTGAATTTAATGTTGTAAGGATGATAAAGACTAGATCATGCCTTTGTATAGGTAGTGGTTGAGGTTTCCTTTAATGGTTACCTGCAGCTAAGTCCAGATCAGTCAGGTCTGCGACTTCCTTTTGTGTAATGTAGTCGTAGGAGTAGGAGCCGCTCTGAGATAGCGATAGCACAGAGGCAGTGGAGGAGGATAAGCTCAAGAGAACCATCTTTTGTAATGAGTCTCTCGAGGAGTAGAGTGGAGAGGGAGAATAGGATAATTCTCAAGTAGAGAGGTCTTGAGAGAGAGCTGAGACTTGTTACAGTCTAGCCTTTGTAAACACATTTTGTATAGACATTTGGAGATTAATACAAAGAGAAGTTTTTCCTGCCCATGAATTGTCTATGTATGTTTATGCATTTGAATTTCACTTGTATGCTAGAGATACAGGTTATAGATAGATTTTACTATCTGTTTGTGAGTTTGTCGGTTTCTATCTGGGTTCTTTAGGCCGTGCAAGGAGTGCACAATAGAACATTGGAAGTTCTGTAGCCAGTGCAAGGAGTGCGCATCTGAGCTCTACGAAGTAAAAAAGAATGTGCAAGGAGTGCACACCAGAAATATTCACAGACTCAAGGAGGATCCTCAAGGTTGTTGAACACCTTGGAGGACAAGCTATGTAGGGGAAGGCACAGAGAGAAGAGACATAATCTCTGGAGATTTTGTAGAAGCTTTGCCAGGCGGGTATTGAGCTGGTGCAAGTGTGCACGAGAAGAACTCTTTGTCGAGTTTGAAGACAACCAAAGTTATTGAACACTATGTAGGATTTGTAAGGTGTGCATTGAGAAAAGGAGCGCCAAGATGGTGTGAAACATTTCTTTTCAGGAAATACTTTGGACCGAATATTGAGCAAATCTCAGCAGCACAAGGAGTGTGTGAGGGTGGACTTATTCTAAGTCCCGAAGCTCAAGAGGAACAATGCCTTTGCACACAAAGAAACAGAAGAAAGGAGCAAAAGGTCGAGAAACCTTTCGAGGTTTCTAAGTTGACTAAGCTCAGGAGGGCCAACATTTTTATAACATAGACGAGACCCAAAGGAACTGGCTCTTAAGAGGAAGAATCGAAATTCGAGGCCTTCAAAACTCTAAAAATCTTCCAAGTCAAGAAGAAATCGTAAGCACAGAAGGAGGATGCCAAGTCATTGGCCAGAAGTCCTTGAGAAGCAGATGCAGACGGTCAAAATTCTCTATGGAGAACTTGCGAAATCGCGAGGATCGTAGGATCCAGTGGAGTTGTAAGGTGGTTAGGAGTTGCACAAACCCACCACCCTGATATCAAGAATCAACGTGAACCATTGATCATGGTCAGTTGAGAGGACAGATCATTTCGAGAATTCGGGATTCATAAGTTTGGAGTGCAGGCCAAACGTTTTGGTCACTCCAAGTCCCGAATCGTGAAAGAGATTAACAAGGGTAGAATCAGACGGTGGAGCGCTTCCAGGAAGAAGTGCCGAAACACCGTGAGCCACCAAATCCAGCCAACTAGTGAGGAAGTTAAGTCTAAATGTCTTTTAGTGTTCATAATCTCAGGAGGAGTAGCGACTGTTGGATGGGAATCAACAGGAGCCGTTGCTCTCGCTCGCCGATTTCACGATTTAGGAATTCGGGAAATAGAGGGGGCTGTGATTCTAGAGTCGAGAGTTTCAAGCTCCCGGTTCACGAAATCATGAAAAGAATGTAAGACATTGGATCGAGGTAGGCTCATAGCCATCGATCTCGTCAAAGGAGAAATTTCGGAATTCGGGAAATCATAAGGGAAGAGGAAAGATTGTTGGTTGTTCGCTTGAGTCCTGAAAAGCCGAAATTAGTGGGTAACAGGTGGCATGTGCTCTGGGCATTGGAGGAGTCAACCTTCTTCGACATTTTGGGTTTTGGGGTTTTGAGACTCAAGAGGTAGAGTTGCATGGTCAACACAACTCCCGAAATCAGGAAGAGAGAAACGCCGAAAGGTGGGTCCCCAATATCAGTCAGAGGATACGTGTAGTGGAAGTCAAAGGAGTGGTCATAGTTCCGAAGTCAAGGAACTTATGTCAGGTCACTCGCCAGACCTTTCGGGGTTCAACATTTTGGCAATTATGAGGAGAAGGAGCTGGGGAACTTTGCATTGAAAACCCCGAAGTCCTGAAATGCGATGTGTCTTTGAAGTAGGGTTGTGGTCACGGAGGAAGCAGTCACATGGACCGAGATTTGGGCAGGGGTTGATCATCGTTAATCCATTTTCGACATTTCGACAACCGAGGATTCGAATGACAAATGAGTAGGACCCTTGCATCGCGATTCCGTGAATCGCGAAACCCTGAAAGAACGAACGACAAGACATTTCGGCATTTCAGCAACCGGGAGTTGGAGGGACAAGGAGTTAACTCCTCCACATCACCGAAATGTGAAAGCCTTGGGAGTCGGTTGGATAGTAGCCGCTAGTCATGGGGAGGAGGTCATATGAGTCAGGAGTGAAGGTAGGAGCTAGTGGGAGCTAGGCTCTATTTTGAGGTTCGACAATTTGAAGGACAAGGAGCCTGGGAAAGCTCGCATGCAGGAGTCCCGAAACCCTGAAACACGAAAGGAATGTTGTTTAAGCCTTGGGTCATAGCCCGAGGTCACCAGATAAGAAGGGCCTAGTTGGAAAGGAATCAATGCCGAGGTGTGTGTTGGTTCAGAACAAAGAAGACCACCTAAAAGGGCGTGAGCGCGCAGGTTTTCTCAAGGCTTGTGCTAGAGGATGAAGGGACCTGTGGATTTGTTCAAAGGGTTCCAGTAGGAGGCCGAAGAGCCATTTAGTCTCAGGGAAGAGAGAGATCCAGAGACCAGGAGGTCAGTGGAACCTATTGAGGTAGGGGGTGTGCATCACTTTCTCTCATTAATGACAATCTCTATGGGTGATGCATGATGAGTTGTTAGAATTAAAGGTCACTAAATGCATATTTAGAAACAATATATATATATATATATATATTTATTTATTATAGACAAGTGTGAAGGTGACAGAGACATGGAAGAGAAAGGAAGGAATCGAAAGGTCTGAAAAGTGGTCGGACAGGATTCAAAATAGGGTTACGGGGGATACTCAGGAGAGGTGAGTGTCCGATGGTCAAATTTTATGTATCATAATTTTTTACTGCAAAATGTGTAAAACGGAAGAGACCATCATGGGGCAGTTCAACAGATGGTTTGTATATTTGTGGAATTCCAAGAAAGTGGCTAAGTATGGAATAGATAAATGATAGGTCAAACTCATTTTCAGAATTGAGGATTGATTATTTCGTGAAGGGACCAACCCGATGATGCACAAATGACATTCCATGATGTTTTAAATTAATACTCGGAAGGGATAATATAACCATCCAAAATTTTTGGTTTTATGCGTATTAATGGGAGATCTCCTCAAATCCTGGTTTAGCATTAACACTTACTAATTGCATACTTAGAAATAAGATCTTATATATACTTGCTAATTGCTAATTGCAAAGGGAATGGGCACAGGAAACAATGATTAGGAATTGGATATTTATTGAACCCGCCAACCCGACGATACGCGAAAGGAATTAAAAGAAATGGCGAAGTATGCAAAGCGGACGAACGAGATTCAAATGGGGTGACAATAGTTCCACAGGAGACGTGAGGACCCGACGGTCAAATTGTATGTCTTAGAAGTTTTCAGTGAAAAATGTGTACCATGGAAGAGGGCATGATAGGTAGACTATAATACGAAAGACAATATGATGTGAGTCTGGTTGTAAATTTGTATATCGCGAAAGTCAGGGTACTATTTGTAGGTCACAAAACAATATAAGTGAAATCTAGAGCCCACCTACCTGGGAATCCATGGTCGAAGAAGTGGTTGCGTATGGAATGCGGAAGTGGTCAGTTAGAGTCATGATATAAAATCATGATTGAAAATGTGAACCCGAGAGTCCGCCAACCCGTGTAGCTAGAATTTTTCAGAAAAATGACTAAGTGACGAGAAAGATAAAGTACAGGGAAAACAGAAACGAGAATTTGGTTAAGTATAGAAGACGAAAAAGAAGGGCTAATATATTCACATATCTAATAGATATCCCATTTACTGGCAAGATATTTTCTACATGTTTCTTGAGAAGTTATATACTTATTGCATATACCTAGAAATAAGTGAGAAGGTCGCGAGCACAAAAAACAACAACTAGGAATTGGAAATTGTCTAAACCCGCCAACCTGATGATCCGTGAAAGAGATTGCAAGAAATGGCTATGGAAAGCGGTCAAACATGCTTCAAAATAGGCTAAAAAGGGTTCCCAAGGAGACATGAGTCCCCGACGGTCAAATTGCATTGATCAGAACTTTTGAGTGCATACTGTGTAACATGGAAGAGGGGATGATGTAGGATTCCATAAGTCAATTTGTATATCATGGAAGCCAGGGGGATGTTTGCAGGTCAAGGAACAATGGAAGTGCACTCCGCCTATCAGGTAATCTGCAAGTGAAAAATTTGGGTAAGTATGGAATTGGAGGCGCGAAAGAGATTCCAATAAATGGTGAAATATGGAAAGTGGACCCATGGGCTTCAAAATGGGGTGACAATGGTTCCCCAGGAGACCTGAGGACCGAAAGGTCAAATTGTAGGTCTCATAATTTTCATGTGTATACTGTGTATCACAGAACAGGGTATCATGTGGGAGTGTGACAATAAATTTGTATATCACGAAGGTTCGGATGTTGTTTGCAAGCCACGAAACAATGGAAGTGCAATATAGAGCCCGCCTGCCTGGGAATCCATGATCTGAAAAGTGCCTAGGCATTGAATGGTTAGAGGTTGGTTGGAGTCGCGATATAAAATCACGATCGCAAATGTGAACCCGTGATTCGACGAACACGTGCATTGAGACATTTTCAGAAAAAATGACTAAGTAATGAGAAAGAGAGAGTAGACGGAAAAAATAAATGGGAATTTGGTCAAGTATAAAAGAGGTAAAAGAAGGTCCAATATATTCAAATATGCAATAGATATTCCATTTCCTGGCAAGATTTTTTTTGTATGTTTTTGGAGAAGTTGTATACATATTGCATATACTTGGAAAGAAATCTGAAGGTAGTGGGCATAGGAAACAACAAATAGAAATTTGAAATTTCCTGAACCCGTGAAATCGGCGATCCATGAAAGAGATGTCAAGAAATAGTCAAGTGTGGAAAGCGGTTGGACGAGCTTCAAAATAGGGTCATAAGGGTTCCCGAGGAGACGTAAGGCCTCGATTCTCAAATTGTATATATTGGAACATTTTAGTGAAAAATGTGTAACACAGAAGAGGGGATGATGTGGGAGTCCAGAAGTAAATCTGCATATCGCAGAAGCCACAATGTTATTTGTAGGTCACGAAGCAATGGAAAGTGAAATTTAGACAAAGGGGAATCGCTCGGTCAAAACATGTGAATCCAACAACCCATGCAACAAGAATTTTTTAGAAAAAATGACTAAGTAACCAGAAAGAGAAACTATAGGGGATAAAGAGTGGGAAAACAGAAAGGAGGAGGGAAAAACCATCATTTTCTAGTAACTGTTAGCAAATTATTTGTTGAAGATTAGATTTTATTGCAAATTGTGGGAGTAACTATGTTCTTGATACATTCTTCCATGACTGTGACATATTCACTTAAGTATTAAAATTCTTGCATGATGGGTTGTTAGCATTAAATCTTAATAATTGCATGTCTAGAAATAAGAATGACGGACTTGATGCAACATTGTGATTTGGTATTGCTATGTTCTATTTGTATTACGAATAGAATTGAATGTTGGTTTGAAACTGTCTGTAATTCATTTTTGTTTCCATAAAATCCTGATGGATCGACACAGTGCATTGTCATATAATTGTTAAATGTTCCATTTTAGAACAAATTACTTAAGAAAATACAATATAGAAGAACTGTGAGACTATCGAACCATACCAATGAGAAGACATGTTAAATCCAAAAAAGAAGCAGCAACCAAGACTCCAAGAATTTTTTTTAATAGTAAATTCATTAAAAAAAAGAATATTTGGCACTATATATCTATCCTTAGAAATTGGATCAAGTTCTTTGGACCAAAACATTGAACATATTTTTCATAAACATAGGCATAGGATTTTCAACATGCAGGAGCCATCGATATGCTCTTCAACATGCATACAAAACTAATTACCATGTTTTTTAAATCCTTCCAGTCTTCTCCTCGGTGGATCAATGTTCAATGCCCCAATATCAATATTTTGTGAAAGACCTGATCTGAAAAAGAAACAAGAGAGTGGGTTTGTAGTGGAATAAATCCTTGGCTTGAAGTAGATGAACAATAGTCCTATGGTAAAATTGATAGTTCTCACAAGCTTCCTATGAGGAAGAAGACGAAAAACATTGCAGGGAAAATGTAATACCAAGAAACTGAAACTTCAGGGACACAGGTTGCACCAACAATTCAAGAGGTCCAAATTAGTCCATTCTGGGCGGAAGGAGATGACTAGTAGGAATATGCCTTGCACTAGTGGGAGTTCTGGTACTCATTCCCTATGATGTTAATTGTATATCCAAAGAACATGACAGTGGTCCCGTAATTGAATAGTTTTTGGCTTGAAATATATCTCTGGGAGAATCAACAATTCATTTCCTTACAGTGAAATACTTCCGCCCAGAATGGACTAATTTGGACCTCTGGAATTCATTCTTTCGAGCTGCAAAGAAACTATTGCGTTCAACATTAGTTTATTTTTTGAAACCCCTTCTTTTGGTGTTGTCAAGGCCGCCATTTCCAAGTCAGGAAGTGCCGCCCATTATGGTTGATTTAAATTTTGGCATAGGAGTGGGAACAGTTTGTTCATTGCCATCATCCATTATTGTATCATTGTCCATCAGATCAAATTCTTCCATCTTGAACTCCATCACATCAAACTTTGCGCCAGCCATCAATGGATGCAGGAAGGTTGTCTGAGTAGGTAGGGTTGCCTTGGAATTCTTTGGCTTGAAATATATATGTTGGTGCACCAAGGGACCATCTCCTTTTTTTCTCCTGGGAGGAGGGAGATGAGTAGTAAGAATATGCTCTGGAATACTGGAAGCTTTGGCCATCATGCCGGAAGGTGTTTAATATATATGGACAGAAATGTTGTGGAATTGCTGCCATAAGTTAACGAGAATTTCCGTTTTCTTCAGATGATGTCTGAAATGAAAATTAGGGAGGGATAATATAACCCTCCACAAATCTTGGTTTAATACGTAACAATGGAAGATCTCCTCGAGCCTTTCGCTGATCAATGGCAATCTCTAGGGCTCGTGCATAATGAGTTGTTACCATTAAAGCTTACTAATTGCATCTTTAGAAAAAAGTGTGAAGGTGGCGGTGATGGTGAAGAGAGATTAAGAATTAGAGATTTCGTAAAGGATCCAACCAGATAACGGACAAAAAAGATTGCATCATGTTTGAAATAAAAACTTGGAAAGGATAACACTTTTCTCCACAAATCTTGGTTTAATTCATATTAATGACAAATATTCTCCAGCCTTCCAGACATTAATGACAATCTTAACGGTTCATGCACGATTAACTACTAGCATTAAAACTTAATAATTCATATCTAGAAAGAAGTACGAAGGTAGCAAGGATGGCGAAGAGCGACTAAGAATTGTACATTTCGTCCACCCGCCAACCCGCGAAACAAATTCCAAGAAATGGCCAAGTATGGGAAGAGGTTTCCCAGGTTTCAAAAATACGGTCACAAGATATACCTAGGAGACATGAGGGGTCGATGGTCAAATTTTATGTCACAATGACAAATTTCAACCATCAATTTGTATATCATAAAATTTTGGGTGTTTTTTTCATGTAGTGGACCAGTGGAAGTGCAATGTTGAGCAAGCCTATCCAGGAACCAATGATGGTAATAGTGGCCAAGTATGCAATGGACAAGAAGTTGGTTAGAATTGTGATATAAAAGCATTAGACATACTCAGAACAAGAAATATTGATGGGCTTGAAAACAGGGCCACAAGCTCTACTTAGGAGACGTGAGGGCCTGATGGTCAAATTGTATCTACCCCAACTGTTGAATGCAAAATGTGTAACACAAAACATGAGACAATGAAGGATTTTGAGGGTCAATTTGTATATTGTGGAACTTCGGGTGTTGTATATAAAATCAAGAGACATTCAAGAAAAGGATACATTAGGAAAAAGGACCAAGTAAACAAAAAGAGAAAGAAAACGAGATAAAGGGGAATTTGTTTGCTAATTTGTAGATCATGGAAGTCCAGGTGTTTTTTGCAGGCGACAAAACAATGGAAACACAATGTTGAACTTGCCTATCTGGGAACCTGCCTATCTAGGAACCTGCCATTCAAAAAAATTGTTCAATATGAAATGAGGAAGCGGTCGGTCGGGCTAGTGATATAAAAGTAACAGTGGAAATCCGAAGACATGAATCTGCCAACTCCAACACCTAGACATTTTCCCAAAAATGAGTAAGTAACCAAAAAGGAAAAGCAGAGGGAAAAAAGAAAGGGGATGTCAATTTTTGGAAGCGGGAATTGGTGTAATAAATCCCCATTGATGGTCTTAACAGTAACTATTAAGTACATTAAACATGTTAACATGTTTTTCAATGAAGGAATAGATACAATGAGCCATGCTTATAGTTTCTAGGATCTATTTGTATAAGAGAAGCGTCGAAAGGCTACAAGAAAATCAATTTTGGGATGTTTAAGTAAATTTATTGTACTGTTATCTTTACCACAAGTATAAAAACGACGAATTTGAATTTTAATGTCCTCTCGTTGATATGATAGTTCCATTGGAATTCACATAGTATATATTCTTTTATTTCAAATTATTCCAGGAGATTAATTTTGCTAAGTTCATCGATCAAAGAAAAGTGATAAAAATGAGATAAAGGGGAATTTGTTTTCTAATTCATAGATCATGGAAGTCCTGGTGCTATTTTCTGGTGGATGAACAATGGAAATGCAATGTTGAACCTGCCTATCCAGTAACCTGCGTATCTAGGAACTCACCTTTTCAGAAACCAACGATCCAAAAAGTTTGTTCAATATGAAATGTGGAAGTAGTTAGTCGGTATGGTGATATAAAAGTAAGTGTAAATCTGAAGACATGAATCAGCCAACACCCGCATCTAGACATTTTCCGAAAAATGAATAAGTAACCAGAAATGGAAAGAAGAAGGAAAAAATAAAGGGGATGGAAATTTTCGGAAGAGGGAATTGGTGTAAGAAAGCCCCATTAATGGTCTTTATAGTAAATATGAAGTGCATTAAGCATGTGAATAGGTTCTTCAATTAGGGAATAGATACAATGAGCGATGCCTATAGTTTCCAGTATCTGTTTGTATAAGAGAAGCATCGAAAATCTATAAGAAAATATATTTTAGGATGTGTAAGTAAAGTTATTATACTGACAGCTTCACCGCAAGTATAACAACGATGAATTTGAATTTTAATGTCCTCTCGTTGATATAATAGTTCCATTGGACTTTGAATAGTATATATTCTTTTATTTCAAATTATTCATGGAGATTAATTTTACTAAGTTTATCGATCAAGGAAAAGTGCTAAAAACGAGATAAAGGGGAATTTGTTTGCTAATTTGTATATCGTGGAAGTTCGAGTGTTGTTTGTAGGCGGTGAAAAAATGGAAACGCAATGTTGAACCTGCTTATCTGGTAACCTGCCTATCCGGGAACTCGCGATCCAAAAAGTTTATTCAATATGAAACGGGGAAGCGGTCAGTCGGGCTGGTGATATAAAAGTATGTGGAAAAATGAATACTTGAATCCACCAACTCACGCACCTAGACATTTTCTGTAAAAAGAGTAAGTAACCAGAAAGGGAAAGTAGAGAGAAAAAAGAAAGGGGTTGGCAATTTTCAGAAGCGAGAATTGGTGTAAGAAATCCCCATTGATGGTGTTAATAGTAACTATAAAGTGCATTAAACATGCGAAAAGGTTCTTCAATCAAGGAATAGATACAACGAGCCATGCTTATAGTTTCCAGGATCTGTTTGTATAAGAGAAGTGTCGAAAAGCTACAAGAAAATCAATTTTGGGATGTCTAAGTAAATTTATTGTACTGTTAGCTTCACCGCAAGTATAACAACGATGAATCTGAATTTTAATGTCCTTTCGTTGATATGATAGTTCCATTCAACTTCATATGGTATATATTCTTTTATTTCGAATTATTACAGGAGATTAATTTTGCTAAGTTCATCGATCAAGGAAAAGTGCTAAAACAAGCCACATACTACATTTGCATCACATAGCTTATATTAAACGAAAAAGAATGTCCTCTATAGTCTTTAGGATCATAGAAAAACTGTGCAGATACTGAATGTATTATTAAATTTCCAGAACGAAGCATACAACCAAGAACCAAGTAAACACCAAATGTATTGAAAGTTGAGGCAGAAGGCAACACATGAACATAGAAGGCGTCAAGAAAGATCCCACAAGGTTCCATAGAGCATTATGCATCAACCTTTGCATCAAACAATTTGATATATATAAAAAACACATCATGGCATTGGTTTTCTCTTACATCTGGTATATGTTTCCAGGAGAAAATAACTGAAGCAATGGGATATGAACAAATTCTACCAAACACAAGACATCACAAAACCAATGGAGCTTTGCCATTTTACGCTAGCTATAACCAGACCTCAAAATGGAGATCAAGAAAGTTTCTGATTACTATTTTACCATTAATAAAGATCACTATGGACATTTTCTTCTAATAGTGCCATCGTCTATCACTACCAGTTTTAACAATACTAAATTTCCAATACTATTGGAAATTCCTGATGATTCTGCCCAGAGGAGCAAACCATTTTGACGATTCAAAAAATGGGCCCGAGTTATTTATAGTTGGATACTTTTTATGGGGTTTTCTCTCATGCTTCCCATTTTTGGACTAAACAATATTATGCGCATGTACATCACCAACAACCGCACCTGCGTGTATGAATTCCAATGTCCAAAGTCCCCAATCTCTATAGCAAGATATGAAAATCTCAAGCTCATGTTTCAATCCATGTTGAGTTGTTTTTTTTTCAATTAGGAAATAGAGAAAATGCAGATACCATACCATAAATGTATAATTGGAGACCCATTTTTTTTTTTATTCGGGCACCCAAAACAAATATAGAAATACTTCCATGGCTATATAGTTGGAAAACAATTTTCCAATTTGGGCACCCAAAAAACGTGCAGAATCCTCCATCAAAACCCCAACCAACCACCATTTATTTATTTATTTGCACACCACAACAAATATGCAAAATTCTTACTGGGAGATGCAAAAAAAAATCAATATAACAACATCAAATTCATTTGTAATTAAATTCTCCTTGTTGTTTCAAGTGCACAAGAAGAGACAAAATATATGGAAAAAGAATTTTATAGCTATAGATGTAAAATCCAAATAACTTGAGTCTAACGAACATTCATCTGGGTGTTGAAGAAAAATTGCAGACACACATGAGATATTTTCGTTTCCTGACAAATCTTTTTATGATTATTTTTTTTATCCAGCTGATATGCAATATTGCATTGTCCTCATTTAAGGTAAATTTTCTATGTATTCGAAAGTCACGCAGCATGTAGACATTGTTTTCCTTTTTATGTAGGTATGCTTTATATGACAATTCTGCTATCCCAGGAAGGACATCTTGTAACAGAGGATGTCTAATTGTACAATGCACAGTTGTGTTTGCCACGGTTCAGATGGTAGCATAGAGGCAATGTCTATATATGTATGGACAGTTTTTACTGCATCGCAGACAATCAATCGTATCATCACTTATGAAAGAAGAAGAAGCAAGATAGTTTCATTTCTCACATACAGGCTCAAAGTGGGTCGAGTATGCATTTGTTGCAACCAAAAAACCTTCAACCTGGAAACGTGAGCATAACAGTTAATATATTGAACAATATAATATACAACTGCACCCAAAAAAACAAAAAAAAAATTGCAGAAATTTGTTGAAGGCTATTTGTATGAGCAAAGTGACGATGAATTTGTAGATGTATACACACAATAGTTGTAGATATAGTTAGTTTCTTAGGATCCTATACTATGTATGCTCGCAATTCTGTTACGAATGTTGCTTGTGTTGTGCTAAATATCCTTTCTTTAACATCTTTTTTCTTTCTTATATTTTTGAGGAGCATATGTGGAAATTTTCCTTTATGCAATTGTTGTTCCATTAACGAAAACAAATTTCAATAGGTATCAAACAATTGCAGTTGGAACATGGAACAATGCAATATTTGTGTAACTTAACCGAGATACATGGACCTACGAAAGTAAAGGACAAAACTAGATATGGAGAACGATACCATTGCCTTGTCGTTGTCTAATTCTCCATATTTTATATGGAAAATGTGTTGTGAGACAAGTTTTTGTTGGCATGTTTTACAGACAGTGTATGCTTGTCATTGATGGCAAGTACAACGACAATGATGGCTTGACAAGATGAGAGTATGCATCAACAAAAAAATAGGAACAAATTAAGATCAGGAGGAGTTAGCACAGAGTCGTACGCAACATGAAGGTATGCTTGTTCATTTGATGGCAAACAAGTAGGCAAGGAAGACCAGCAGCGCAACGATGATCGAATACCAAGATCGAAGTTTTGGTCAAACTTCATTTTGGAGTTTTGGAGTTTTCAAATACCTGGATTTCGGATACCGGGAGTTAGATATGTCAATAACTCCCACTACAGGAGTCCCGAAGTGCCGAAAAAAGAAATCCTATGCATTACTCGAAGTAACGAATATTGGGATTTCGGATACTTGGAGATGGAGAAGTCAGAGACTCTCAACATCAGGAGTCCTGAAGTGTCGAAAAGTGAAATGCCGAAATTCCAGAAGCAGGCACATCATACCGGGATTTCAATTACTAGGAAATGGAGAAGTCATATACTCTCATCATCTTGAGTCCCGAAGTGCCGAAATATGAAATCTAGAAACAGACACATCAACAAACCACGTCAGCTAAGGACACGTGGCACAATCAGGGAATGAAAAGTGTCAAGATGATTCAACATTTCGGGCACATGTAAGTAACGAATCAGAGTGACACTTGGCATCTATTCAACATGTGTCAATCCACGTATGACGTCAGGAGGTTTACATCACATCGAACTTTCTATTTTGGGGTTTTACACAGCAAGCAAAATCTCCACCATCACAATGTCTAGAACTCCGAAATGCCGAAAGGGACCATTGTGAGTCTGAAAAAACTGAAGGGAAAAATGTCTAAATCCCGTCAACCGTCCATCTCAGTGGGTTATGTGAATCGTCTGATCACTTCAGAGATTTTGTGATCATGAATTTGATAATGTTGGAGTCATGATGACTCGAAAGGGGAAAACGCCGAAATCACGAAACCTGAAGTCATGAAATGATAAAGACTCCATACCAGAGTTTTGGAGACTGAGAGTTGGAGGAGTCAAGAGTGAAAACTCTTCATCTCAGGAGTACCGAAATCGTGAAACCCGAAGTCACGAAATGTCGAATTTGCCGAAGAGAGAAACTCGGGAGTATGAACCTTTGATCCGACTCCATTTTGGAGTTTCGGATACCGAAACTTGGAGGTGTCAGGAACACTTCACCACAGAAACGTCGAAATCCAAAAATGCTAATTTGCGATATATAGTTTTGAACTAGCTGGTGGTCACTGCCTGTTGTCCTGTGGGGGAAGGAGCTAGTATAGACAAGCTCCATTTTGTAGTTTTAGGGATCAACACATGGAGTGTAAAAAATCTTTACCCCGGGGATCCCAAAATACAGAAATGTGAATCGAAGAAATAAATGCAAGATCACATGAAGTCAATCCAACGATGTAGGGGATTTTGGGCACAATCAGAGGGCTAATGTTGCTCCTCACAGTCTAACTGCTAGAAACCATTGATTGTCTCTGCCAGAGGATTTGAAGAAACCTCTATGTGATCGCCAAAGGAGATGAAGGGTCTCCAAGCTTCTTCCAGTGAATGAAGATGATTCTTAGAGGGACTGATAAGTGGATGAGCATTAAAGTCTGTAACCGAAACAAAATAGTTGAGCTCGACTGTAACATAAGATGAAGAATCTAAACTGATGGTGAGGCGAAGGAATTTGATTATGACACCTAGTGATGATGGACAAATGGCATGAACAAACAGAGAAGCTGAAGAGTTTCCATGATGAATAGGCAGAGCAATCGACATGCAGAGGATGCAGAACCATGAGATAGAGAGGATGAACAAGATGCATAGGGAGTATAAGAATGGGTAATAAAGGAGAGATCATGTTTGTTTCTATTAAAAGCGATGCATGTGTGAAGAAGGAGGGGGAGTGCAACAACTGAAATGGATACAAGATAAAAGGTTCATTGAATGGGGATGGCATAGAAAGCATAAGAGGTTGTAGAACATAAAAGTGAGAAGGATGCGTGCAGGAAGACGATGAAGAAAACAGAGCAGCGAAATCTTGCAGAACAATGATGAGACTGGTAAAGCTATTATTGAACACTATATCACTGTAATAGGTTTCAATATTTTATATTCATAATCCAGGGTGGTAGGGAGGTGCTAGGGAGGACTGGTGTCCTCATAGGTTCAAGTGGGTGCTTGAGCACAGGAAGTTGTAGCTTCCTTCTAGTTGGTGCTAGAGAAACCAGGGAGTTGGTTCTTCCTTCTAGTTGGTGCTAGAGAAACCAGGGAGTTGGTGCTTCCTTCTAGTGG
>SNQJ01S0028673.1:47871-71603 GCA_010110895.2 Picea sitchensis
TATATACAAATCGAAAACTATATATACAGTTTACTAACTAATATCATAAAACAATAATTCTACTTAATTAAATGTTCATCTATCAACATAATTAAATCTTAATTATATATGTACAACATTTACAGAATACAAATTTTGATCTAGATTTGCAAAAATCATTGGTAAAATGTCTTATGACAGCGAAACCATTATTTTTTATTTTTTATATCTTTTCTGTGAAAGAAGAGAAATGAAAACTAACTAAGCTGAGCAATTAAAATAATAATCATAACTATAAATCTGAACTATATATCTATCTAAACTACTGAGAATTCTAGAATTTATTAACTGTTAAATTGCAAATAACATACTAACCTGAAGTAATGCTTCCTATTTGTCTTGTGCACAGTACTTGATCTAGTTGTTTGATGGGAGGAAACCCACACTAGATTTTCCACAAGCTTCTTGTAAACAGGAAGCAAAAGTGCTCTTTGAATACGAATGACAGAACAAACAAGACATAAAATGACAGCAATCTTAAAGTTTACAAATCATCACATTTAGATAAATCCCTGTGCGAATATTTGTACAGAACAATTCATTTAACGAAGAAGATAAACCTTTATTCATTAAATTGAAACAGAGTAATTGTTGTACTAAAAATGAGATACATCATATATGGACATAATTTAAATCATAACGCATCAACCTGTAACAAGTCTTGATATCTAAAGTAGTCAATAACTTGATCACAAATTAAAATGCACAAAACTTGAACGAAAGTATGATAAATTGAAAGCTAAAGTTGTTACAAAAGATCCACTTCCATTCGAGCCTGTATCATCATAAATCCATAGTCTTTGTTCTCCCAACAGTGATGGGTTCTTTACAAAAATTAATGATTATAAAAAGACCACAGGGTAAAACATCCCTGTGGGAATTATCAAAAACTGTTTGAAAAAATCTGAGAACAATCTCCCAAATCTCTATTTCTGCCTAAGGCTAACAACATAACAAAACTATATAACAAAAAACATGTTCTAAAATGCCACAGCATGTCCAATTTCCCATTTCAATTCGTATGTACCTGTAGGTGGACAGGAATAAACAAGTTTAGATAATGTTTTATTTGTAAAATCAACAAAAATCCAACTTTTATGACTAGCTAACAGAATCAAACGATTTTGTAGCTGGTCATATTTGCAAACATAATTGTTTCAAAATAATCCAATGATAACAGAAATGCATGCAGTCAATCAAACAACTCTTAATTACTAATTCAAAACAAAGCCAATCATTCACACTAAAACTAACCAAATCTTTTATGGCAATTTAGAACTAATAGAATCATATTGCATTAATCGAATGTTAACAAGAATGTATGCGTTCAAACAATTCTTTTGTTACTAGTTCAAAACGAATACAATCGTTTATGCCAATTCAAGGACAAAAAAATCATGTCAAATCGGTTCAATCCAAATAGAACTGTATTCGATTTATCAAACCAATCTTTGATACTAATTCAATGCAAACAGGATCGACTATGTTGATTTAAAACAAACAGAATTGTTTTTTTGAATGAAACAAAACATAACTATATCAAACTAACTCAGAGCCAATTCAATCGTTTATACTAATTCAAGAACAACAAAATCGTGCTAAAATTAAACAAAATCATACCAGCCATTGTGAAATCAAATCGAATGATGGTTGTAGCTTCTTACACGTTTTTTCTTTTAAAAATCACATGTCTTGTAGATGTAAAAATTTACTGGCAGACTGGTTGAATACCCTTTGAATTGATCAAGGGTTCACATAAGGCTGAGGAACAAGGCTGGATGGGTGGAAGGGTTCTGAGGCCCAGGTCTGGAGAGCCAATAAACGTTCCAGCAAATGCACACAAACCCAAAACGCACCTTTCAGCCACGGAGAAGATCTGAAACTTGAACTATAAAACACGAGCTATAACTCTGTAATAACCCAATTTCTGAGGAAACCTCCCATGATGAAGGTAAAGGGGATAATTTAGGTTCTGGGTTTTCAAGGGTTTGATCGGATTCAAAACCGTTTGCCCAGAATCACTCACGCAAAAACGTGTCTCTGGGAGGCAATACAGGGTTAAATTCGCACTACAGGAGCCATAGGAGTGAGCACACGGTGAGCAGGGTAAATGGTGAGGAGGTTAGACAGGTTATACACAGACCCGAAAGCTCATAGGTTTGCCCAAAAACAACAGAGGTAACCCGAGATACAAGGCAGGCATTAATGCCTAAGTGTGCGAGGGTGGTGGAACAAAACAAACCCATGCAAAACATTCATATCGAAAAGTACAATCGATGGCGCTATGGTGATTCAAATCACTATTAGAGTGTGTTAAAAGCAATGTAAACGACATTCCAATCAAACAACTATTGAAGACCATGCTAAGTTGACCCAAATATTTGCACAAGCAATACTGTTTGTATGATTTAAAACAAAACAATGTTTCGAATTTAGCACCAAAGAATTGACCATAAAACTTATGCGTTGTATGAAACCATTGCACCATGGGTTTAATCACAATGTTAATGCATTCTCATGAAACCATTTCACCAAGAACTTTGATCAAATACAATAGAACACCAAACCACCAATGTATCAAGGATTCGATCGCAACTACTAGAATATGATTGCATCACAATCTTATAAAATGAAGTCATATTAAAAAAAAATGCAAAGTGAGTAAAGGTTTTGGTGTCTTGCCAACTGTGTGACCATCATTGAGTTAGAGGTGAAATGACCACATAAAAAAGAGTAACCATAATAATCCAATGACGATTTTAATTCCATCGACATGACTTCAAACTCAAAGTTTTCACACTTGCAGTCGTGAAAATGAAAACAAAAGGCAGGTGTGTAAATGAACAAGATAATAGTGTTGTTTTATTCAAAAGATTGCGATGAGAATCAAGGGTTCCAAAACACTTGTGTAGGCAGCTCATGAAGATAGGATAAAAATGCGAAATGGCTGCCAACAACATGTGAATGTAACCCTATGTTTGGGAATATTTGTGGGATGATCTTGACAATGACGTTCCAAATCTGATTCTAGCAAAATCTCATAAGATTCCAATGCATCCCCTAGTGTATGCTCAAATCCTGTTGGATGTGGTAGAGGAGCTTCATGTTTTAACACCTTCTCAATTTTAACCACTGCACGTCCTTTCTTTACCATCCTTCCATGCACCTTATGACCAATATCTTTATTGAATACAGATCCCTCACCTACCTTCACTCCACATTGTAGAAGATCTACCTTGTCTCCAATATAAAATGCAGAAGAAACATTTGCACCTATACACCAATGCATAAGAAACATTTGCACCTATACACCAAATTAAAAGAAACTTAGTATTTGCTAAAAAAAACATTTAATATACTATCAATAACACTTAAATGTGATTTTGCTAAAATAAACATTCACAATATATTATCAATAACACTTAACACATGATTTCATATTTTGATTTATCTATGTTGTGCCTTAAATCCATGATCTTCCATGGATGTATGTCCCCTTCAACAACATCTTCTAGAATCAAATGTGGTTGAGTGACATCAATTATCAAAACTGTGACATAGCCTGCATCAACCATTTATCTACCATAATAAGTCCCAATGTCTTCATATTCAACCCTTCCTAACCCAATAACTTAACCATTAATTAGGAGGTCAACATAGTCCCCTTTGTCAAAATTATATTTGTGGAATGATTGTGACAATGAAGTTCCAAATCTGATTCTATCAAAATCTCATAAGATACCAATGCATCCCCTAGTGTATTCTCAAATCATGTTGGATGTGGTAGGAGCATCATGTTTTAACACCTTTCTCATTTTTAACCACTCATGCATCCTTTCTTTACCATCCCTTCCATGCACCCAGAGGACCAAGCTCTGTATTGAATATGGAGCCCCCACCTACCTTCACTCCAGATTGTAGAAGATCTACCCTGTCTCCAATAGAAAATGCAAAATAAACATTTGCACCTATACACCAAAATTAAAGAAACTTAGTATTTGCTAAAAAAACATCCAGTATATTATCATAAACACTTAAATAGTATTTGCTAAAATAAACATTCAATATAATATCAATAACACCTAACACATGCTTTGAGATTTTGATTTACCCATGTTGTGCCTCAAAGCTAAGGATCTTCCATGGATGTACTGTCCTCCATCAACATCTTCCACAATCATATGTTGATGACACCCACTATCAAAACCGTAATATACCTCGTGATTAACCATTTCTCTCCTACCACAATAAGTCTCTGTTCCAGATTCAACCTCCTTCCTAGCCCAATAACTTGGACCATTAATTAATGGTCAATATAGTCCCCTTTTTTCAAAAATTATATTTTCCATTGTAACTCCTCTGAATTGTGTAACACACAATTGAATTGTAATTTGTAATTAAGGTTAAATGATGTAAAGTGTCTCTTATATTTTAGCAAAAACACAACCTTCAAAAGTAATATAGTTGCAATAATTAAAATGGTGTGCCAATGATTTTGTACACAATGAAAAAACTCCTTTTCCCCACCATCCACCAAAAGGAACTCTACATATAAATTACACACAATTAGAGATCCAAGTAGTATCAAAGAATGAAAATATCAACTCATATCAAACCACCAAGTTCCTATTTAACCATGGAGATGGCACTTGTTTTATTGGTGTATGTGTATGAATTGTGCCCATAAGAAATTTACAAAAGAATAAAGGAGAGGATTGATTTTAATTGTAACTATATGAACTTGGAATATCATCCATTGGTCATCCCATCGCATTACATACCATGCTCATTCTTATGATGTGCCCTCAAGCCAATTTTTATTTTATTTTAGTGCTTCTCAATTCCTAGTTTCAAAGAAATTATGTCATATATGATAGAGCTCCTTAGGTCAAACCTTAGGGTGTTTTAAGGCATAACACAATCTACCACCAAATGAAAAGTTATCTTAACCCGATACCATCATGTAGAGATTCTCTAGAAATGACATTCTCATTAGCCATTAGAGTTTTTCCCCAAATTGCTTCTAAGAACCCCACTTTTCTATAAGTTGACATCAACCTAAGGCTCTCAGTCTCACAAACCACTCTCTCTCTAGAGATTCCAATCCCACCTAGGCTCCAATACCATATGAAAATTTACACATACAAGAGAGACATAAACACAAGCATGCACATACCACACATATAAAACTCATATATAATGTGTAAATCCAAACCCAAGAAAACAACACAAAGATATATTTAGTACCCTTTACCAAGTCAACTAAGACCATGCCCAATTCAACCACCACCATCCATTTGAGACACATTATAATGTATACAATAAGCCTCTTAAATACACTACCATCACATGAAAACCATGGCTTTAGCCCATGGTTTTCATGTGCCACAATAAACCACAAGCACTCAATGATTAACCTAAAAAGGCTTTGAAAAAGGAAGGAGAAATTGGTATTTCTAATTAAACCAATCTGGAAACCAAGTCCTCTTACTACTAGTAAGGATGAAGTTCAATATTTAGGAAGAGGATAAAGAAATGCCATAATAGAACTCACATTTTGTAATAATATTCAAATAGACACCAAGAATTATAAGACCAGTGAAAAGATGTAGTACCATTTAGTCCAAAATAGGTAATGTACCTCCACACAAAAATTTATAACATGAATTATGAGGGAAAAGGTATGAGTGATCACATTTTTTACTCAATTTATTTTCCCATTTTTCTAGTGTTAGGGATGACTATAAAGTCTTGCAATCCCAACATTTCTAATTTTATTGTAGTCATTGCCACAATCATTTTATACTTTGAATAATAACTTATGTTGAAAAGATAAAATTCATATTTTGAGATGGCTTTTGATGCATTGTTATAACAAATTAAAAGAATTGATGCAAGAACACCAACATTAGGGGATAAGTTGCTTTCTATGCCAAAAGAAAGGAAAACAAAATATTTTCCAACAAAGCCATGTTGAAAGAGTAACACAAATGGATGCAAAAGAAACAAAACGAAACAATTTATGAAGTAATGTAAGCCCACACTACATGCCAACAACAGAGTGGCAAGCAACCACAAAAATATAAGAACAAGAAAAATATAAGGTGCAATTATTGTCATATGCTAGGGCACATACAAAGAGACTATTGGAAGTGGAAGATTGCATTGTTTCATCTTGTCATCTGCAGAAATCAACATGATCAAGATTTTAAAGTTGACATGGAGAACTCCAATGACTAAGATTTCTTCACTATATACTTAGGAATGACATAGCACATGACAAGGAAACAAAAATTGCTCCAGATTTATTGCCATATTTACATGAATAGAATTATCTAGTTCGGAGATAAAAGCTACCATAAAGTATATGACGTTGGAGAGTTACAAGTCCCTATTGCTAATGGAGGAATATTCTGCAAGGAGTGTTGCATGTGCCAAATTTGGCAAGAGATTTGAAATCTATTGCAAAAATAATAGATTTGGGATAGAATGTTAAATTCCACTAAAACAATTGGCATTGTGAAGAACCAAGCAAGGAATGTTCATTTATATGCTCCTAAGAAGGGAATTTATATGTTTTAAAGTTAAATTTATAAGTTGCATCATCTATTATAGGAAATAGTTTGTGGATTAGTGTCATTAGAGGTTTATTCATGTGAATACCAAAACTCTATTAGAAATGAAAATGAAAAGCATGGTAAATGGGATGATGAGCCAAAAAAAATGATTCTAATTTGGACTCATGAATATTGTGCATTTGACAAGCAAATTAGAAGGCACAATGTCTACACTAGAATGTGGGGTTCTAGATTTAGTGCACAATGATGTTTGCAGTCTTAAATATGTAGAATATGTTGGTGGGATGAATTTTTTTAGAGCTTTCCTTGATGCTTTTAGCAGAAAAACTTGTATTTATTACTCTAAAATGGTTGGTGCATTTAATGTTTTTTCACAATTTCAAGCAATTGTGCAGTCTTAAATATGTAGAATATGTTGGTGGGATGAATGTTTTTAGAGATTTTCTTGATTCGTTTAGCAGAAAAACTTGTATTTATTACTCTAAAATGGTTGGTGCATTTAATGTTTTTCCACAATTTCAAGCAATGGTTGAAAAGTAGCTTGATCCCTCAAGTTATTTTGCAAGAAAGATAGAATAATGAGGCAATTCACAACTCCATATTCCTCTCAGCAAAATGGTGTTATGGGAGGAAGAACAGAACAATGCTGGATTTATATGCATACTAGTTTAAAGTCAACATGATAGAAGATATTGGACAAAAAAAATTTCAACAACAACATATTTGTAGAATAGATTGTGGCAATAAATGAAAAATTTTTAGAAGTAGCTTGGTTTGGACTAATCGACTAGGTCTAGCTCGCGCCATTGAAAGAATGATTGTCATCCTCTCCACCTGGGTTCAGATCCCACCATTCCATCATGGAGGAAATCTAGCGCATGCTAAATTTCCATCTTGCACAAGCACAAGCATTTCTCGAACAATATTATTCAACCGTGGGGGAAAGATAGCATGTGTTAGCTTTCCCTTCTTCACAAGAACAATTTCATCTCGAACAACATCATTCCACCGTGGGAGAAAGATAGCGCTAGCTTTCCATCTTGTAGAAGCACCAATACATCTAAAACAACATCACTCCAACATCGGGGAAAGCTAGCGCATGCTCGATTTCCCTCTTGCAAAAGCGCAAGCACATATCAAACAACATCAGTACAATGTGGGAAAGCTAACGCGTGATAAATTTTGAACAACATCACTCCACGGTGGAGGAAATACAATCACATTTCAAACAACATCACTCCATGGTGGAGGTAGCTAGCGCGTGCTAACTTTCCTTCTTGCACATGCATAAGTGTATTTCAAAAAACAACATTTCATTGTGGAGGAAAGCTAGTGCATGCTAGTTTTCCTTCTTGCACAAGCACAAACACATTTCAAACAACAACATTCCATTGTGGAAGAAAGCTAGAGTGTGCTAGTTTTCCTTCTTTCACAAACACAAGCACAATTCAAACAATAATCCACTATGGAGGAAAGCTATTGTGTGCTAGGTTTCCTTATTGCACAAGCACAAATGCAATTTGAACAACAACATTCCATTGTGGAGGAAAGCTAACGCATGTTAGGTTTCTTTCTTGTACAAGCACAAGCGCATTTCAAACAACAACATTTCACTATGGAGGAAAGCTAGCATGTGATAGTTTTCCTTCTTAAACAAAACAAATGTATTTCGAAAAACATCATTCCACTATGGAGCAAATCTAATGCATGTTAACTTTCCTTCTTGCACAAGAAAAAGTGCATTTTGAACATCATCATTCCACTATGGAGGAACGTTGGTGCATGCTAGATTTCCTTCTTGCACAAGCATAAGAGCATTTCGAACATCATTCCACTGTGGAGGAACACCGGTGCATACTAGATTTCCTTCTTGCACAAGCAAAAGCACATTTCAATCAACATCATTCCACTGTGTAGGAATTCTAACACATGCCAGCTTTCCTTCTTACACAAGAAGAAATGCATTTCATACAAAATCATTCCACTATGAAGGAAAACTAGCACATGCTATCTTTCCTTCTTGCACAAGCACAAGTGCATTTCGGACAACATCATTGCACTGTGAAGGAAATCTAGGGTGTGTTAGCATTCCCTCCTGCACACGCACAATCTCATCTCGAACAACATTATTCCACTGTGGAGGAAAGATAGCGCATTCTAGCTTTCCCTCTTGCACAAACACAAGTGCATCTCGATCAACATCATTCCACTGTGGAGAAAAGTTAGCGTCTGTTGGATTTCTGTCTTGCACAAGTATAAATGCAACTCGAACAAAATCATTCCATTGTGGGGGAAAGCTGACGTGTGGTATCTTTCCCTCTTGCAAAAGCACAAGTGCATATTTAACAACATCATTCCATTGTGGGGGAAAGCTAGCGCGTGTTATCTTTCCCCCTTGCAAAAGCACAAGTGCATCTCTAACAACATTATTCCACCATGGGGGAAGGCTAGATCATGCTAGCTTTCCCTCTTGCACAAGCACAAGCACATCTCGAACAACATCATTACACCATGGGGGAATGCTAGCACTTGTTAACTTTTCCTCTTGCACAAGCACAAAGGCATCTTGAAGAACATCATTCTACCATGGGGAAAGCCAATGCATGCTAGCTTTTCCTCTTGCACAAGCACAAATGCATCTCGAACAACATTATTCCACCATGGGGGAAAGCTAGCACATGTTAACTTTCCCTCTTGCACAAGCGCCTGCGCGTTTCGAACAACATCATTCCATCATGGGAAAAAGATAATGCATGTTAGCTTTCCCTCTTGCATAAGTAGAAACGCAAGCGCATATCGAACAACATCATTCCACCGTGGGGGAAAGCTAGTACACCAAGCACAAATGCATCTCGAACATCATCCCACCATGGGGGAAAGCTAGTGCATGTTAGTTTTTCCTCTTGCACAAGAATATACTCATCTTGAACAACATCATTCCACTATGGGGTAAAGCTAGTGTGTGCTAGATTTCTCTCTTGCACAAGCACAAGTACATCTCAAACAACATCATTCCTCTGTGGGGTAAAACTAGCATATGTTAGCTTTCCATCTTGCATAAGCACAAGTACAACTTGAAGAACATCATTCCACTGTGGGGGAAAGATAGAGAATGCTATATTTCCCTCTTTCACAAACATGAGCGCATATCAAACAACACCATTCTAGCATGGACAAAAACTTGCACATGTTAGCCTTCCCTCTAGCACAAGAACAAACACATCTCAAACAACATCATTCCACTATCAAGAAAAGCTAGTGTGTGCCAATTTTACCTCTTGCACAAGCACAAGTGCATATCGAACAACATTATTCCATCACGGGGGAAATCTTGTGCCTACTAGCACTCCCTCTTGCACAAGCATAAGCGCATCTTGAACAACATCATTCCACCATGGCAGAAAACTAGTGCATGCTAGATTTCTCTCTTGCACAAGCACATGAACATCCCAAACATCATTCCACCATGGGGGAAAGATAGCACGTGCTAGCTTTCCCTCTTGCAAAACAAAATCTCATATAAAAAAGCATTCAATGTGTGGGAAAGCTAGCGTGTGCTACCTTTCCCTCTTACGCAAGTGCATCTCGAACAACAACATTCCACCATGGGGGGAAGCTAGTGCGTGTCAGCGTTCCATATTGCACAAGCACAAGAGCATCTCAAACAACATCATTCTACCATGGGGGAAAGCTAGTGCATGCTAGATTTCCCTCTTGCAAAAGCACAAGCACATATCGAACAACATCATTCCACCGTGGGAGAAAGCTAGCGCGTGCTAGATTTCCCTCTTGAACAAGCACAAGTGCATCTCGAAAAACATCATGCCACCATGGGGGAAAGCCAACAAAGCTAACACGTGCTATATTTCCCTCTTACACAAACACAAATGCATCTCAAACATCATTCCACCATGGGGGAAAGCTAGCACATGCTAGATTTCCCTCTTGCACAAGCACAAGTGCATCTTGAACAACATCATGTCACCGTGGGGGAAAGCTACCATGCACTAGTTTTCCCTCTTACACAAGCACAAGCGCATCTCCAAAAACATCATCCAACCATGAGGGAAATCTAGTGCATGCTATATTTACATCTTGAACAAGCAAGAGCACATCTCAAACATCATCCCATCATGGGGAAAAGCTAGTGCATGCTAGCTTTCCCTCTTGCACAACTAGGACCACATTTCGAAAAACATCATCCCACCTTGGGGGAAATCTAGTGCATGATAGCTTTCCCTCTTGCACAAGTAGGATCACATCTTGAACAACATCATCCATTCATTGGGGAAAGCTAGGATACACTATCTTTCCCTCTTGCACAAGTAGGAGTGCATCGTGAACAATATCATCCCACCGTGGCGGAAAGTTAGTGCATTCTATCTTTCCCTCTTGCACAAGAAAGGAGCGCATCTCGAACAACATCATCCCACCATTAGGTGTGCTAGATTTCCCTCTTGCACAAGCAGGAGTGCATCTCAAACAACGTCAGCCCACCAGTGGGGAAAGCTAGTGCGTGCTAGATTTTTGTCTTGCACAAGCACGAGCTCATCTCAGACAACATCATCCCACCATGGGGGAAGCTAGTGTGTGCTAGCTTTCCCTCTTGCACAAGAACAGTCTCATCTCGGAAAACATCATCCCACCCTAAGGGAAAGCTAGCGTGTGCTATCTTTCCCTAATGTGCAAACACGATCTCATCTCGGAAAACATCATCCCACCATGGGGGAAAGATAGCACATGCTATCTTTCCCTCTTGCACAAGCACAAGAACATCTTGAACAACATGATTCCACTGTAGGAAAATGATAACACAAGCTATCTTTCCCTCTTTCATAAGCACAAGCACACACGCATCTTGAACAACATCACTCCAACCTAGGGGAAATCTAGTGCGTGCTAGCTTTCCCTCTTGCACAAGCGCCAACGCATCTCAAAAATCATCCCACCATGGGGGTAAGCTAGCACATGCTATCTTTCTCTCTTACATAAGCATATATGCATATCGAACAACATCATTTCATTGCAGGTGGAAGCTAGTGCATGCTAGCTTTCTCTCTTACAGAAGCACAAGCACATCTCGAACAACATCATTCCTCCATGGGGTAAGGCTAGCGTAGGATAACTTTCCATCTTGCAGAAGCACAAGCGCATCTTGAACAACATCATTCCACTGTGGGGGAAATCTAGTGCATGCTATATTTGCCTCTTGTACAAACATGCGCATCTCGAACAACATCATTTTAGCATGGAGGAGCTTGCACATGCTAGCCTTTCCTCTCGTACAAGAATAATCTCATCTTGAATAACATCATTCCACTGTCAAGGAAATCTAGCATGTGCTAGGTTTCCCTCTTTAACAAGCACAAGTGCATCTTGAACAACATCATTCCATTGTGGGGGAAAGCTATTTTATGTTGGCTTTCCCTCTTGCAAAAGCACAAGCACATCTCGAACAACATCATTCCATCGTGGGGGAAATCTAGTGCATGCTAGCTTTCCCTCTTGCATAAGCATAGGCACATCTTGAACATCATTTGACTGTGGGGGAAAGCTAACACGAGCTAGTTTTCCCTCTTGCACAAGCACAATCTCATCTCAAACAACATCATTCAATGTGGGGGAAAGATAGCATGTGCTAGCTTTCCCCCTAGCACAAGCACATCTCGAAAAACATCATTCCACCATGGGGTGAAGCTAGTGTGTGCTAGCTTTCCCTATTGCGCAATCACAAGTGCATCTCGAACAACATCATTCCACCATGGGGAATGCTAGCGTGTGCTAGCCTTCCCTCTTGCACAAGCACAAGCGCATCTAGAACAACATCATTGCAATGTTGGGAAAAGATATTGCATGCTAGCTTTCCCTCTTGCACCAGCACAAGTGCATCTCGAACATCGTCTCACCATGGGGGAAAGATAGCATGTGCTAGCTTTCCCTCTTACACAAGAACAAACACATCTCAAACAAAATCATTCCATCGTCAAGGAAAGCTAGTGCGTGCTAGTTTTCCCTCTTGCACAAGCACAAGTGCATCTCGAACAACATCATTCCACCATGGGGAAAAGGTTGTGCCTACTAGCACTCCCTCTTGTATAAGCATAAGCGCATCTCGAACAACATCATTCCACCATGGAAAAAAACTAGCACATACTAGCTTTCTCTCTTGCACAAGCACAGGAACATCTCAAACATCATTCCACCGTGGGGGAAAGCTAACATGTGTTAGTTTTCCCTCTTGCAAAATCACAAGCTCATATCAAACATCATTCAATGTGGGGGAAAACTAACACGTGCTAGATTTCCCTCTTGCACAAGCGCATCTCCAACAACATCATTCCACCATGGGAGAAGCTAGTGCGTGTCAACTTTCCCTATTGCACAAGCACAAGCGCATCTCAAACAACATCATTCCGTCATGGGGGAAAGATAGTGTGTGCTAGTTTTCCCTCTTGCAAAAGCACAAGAACATATCGAACAACATCATTCCACCATGGGAGAAAGCTAGCGCGTGCTAGCTTTCCCTCTTGCACAAGAACAAGTGCATCGCGAAAAAAACTATGCCACCATGGGGAAAAGATAGGAAAGCTAGCATGTGCTAGTTTTCCCTCTTGCATAATAAAAAATTCATTTCAAACATGCTATCTTTCCCTCTTGCACAAGAACAAGTGCATATTGAACAACATCACTCCACCGTGGGGGAAAGCTAGCATGCGCTAGTTTTCCCTCTTGCACAAGCACAAGTGCATCTCGAACAACATAATCCAACCATGAGGGAAATCTAGTGCATGCTAGATTTCCATCTTGAATAGGCAGGAGCACATCTCAAACATCATCCCATCGTGGGGGAAAGCTAGGGCATGCTAGCTTTCCCTCTTTCACAAGTAGGGGCACATTTTGAAAAACATCATCCCACCTTGGGGGAAAGTTAGCGCACGCTAGCATTCCCTCTTGCATAAGCAGGAGTGCATCTTGAACAACATCATTCGTCCGTGGGGGAAATCTAGCACACGCTAGCTTTCCCTCTTGCACAAGCAGGAGCGCATAGTGAACAATATCATCTCATCATAGGGGAAAGTTAGTGCATTGTATCTTTCCCTCTTGCGCAAGTAGGAGCACATCTCGAACAACATCATCCCACCATTAGGTGTGCTAGCTTTCCCTCTTGAACAAGCAGGAGTTCATCTTGAACAACATTATCCCACCAGTGGGGAAAGCTAGAGCGTGCTAGATTTCCCTCTTGCAAAAGCACGAGCTCATCTCAGAAAACATTATCCCACCATGGGGGAAGCTAGTGTGTGCTAGATTTCCCTCTTGCAGAAGCACAAGCTCATCTCGGACAACATCATCCCACCCTAGGGGAAAGATAGTGTGTGATAGCTTTCCCTAATGTGCAAACATGAGCTCATCTCAGACAACATCATCCCATCGTGGGGGAAATCTAGTGCATGCTAGCTTTCTATCTTGCACAAGCACAAGCACATCTCGAACAACATGATTCCACCATAGGAAAATGATAACGCAAGCTAGCTTTCTCTCTTTCATAAGCACAAGCACAAATGCATATTGAACAAAATCAGTCCAACCTAGGGGAAAACTAGCGTGTGCTAGCTTTCCCTCTTGCACATGCACCAACGCATCTCAAAAATCATCCCACCATGGGGGTAAGCTAGCGCATGCTAGATTTCTCTCTTACACAAGCATATACACATATCGAACAACATCATTTCACTGTGGGTGGAAGCTAGTGCATGCTAGCTTTCTCTCTTGCACAAGCACAAGCACATATCGAACATCATCATTCCTCCATGGGGTAAAACTAGCATAGGATAGATTTCCATCTTGCAGAAGCAAAAGCACACCTTGAAAAACATCATTCCACTGTGGGGGAAAGCTAGTGCGTGCTAGCTTTGCCTCTTGTACAAACAAGCGCATCTCGAACAACATCATTTTAGCATGGAGGAGCTTGCACATGCTAGTCTTCCCTCTTGCACAAGAATAATCTCATCTTGAACAACATCATTCCACCGTCAAGGAAATCTAGCGTGTGCTAGCTTTCCCTCTTTAACAAGCATAAGTACATCTCGAACAACATTATTCCACCGTGGAGGAAAGCTAGTTTATGTTGGCTTTCCCTCTTGCAAAAACACAAGCACATCTTGAACAACATCATTCCACCATGGGGGAAAGCTAGTGCATGCTAGCTTTCTCTCTTGCATAAGCATAGGCACATCTTGAACATGATTCGACCATGGGGGAAAGCTAATACTAGCTAGTTTTCCATCTTGCACAAGCACATGCTCATCTCAAAGAACATCATTCAATGTGGGGGAAATCTAGTGTGTGTTAGCTTTCCCTATTGCACAATCACAAGTGCATCTGGAACAACATCATTCCACCATGGGGGAAAGCTAGCGCGTGCTAGCTTTCCCTCTTGCACAAGCACAAGCACATCTGGAAAAACATCATTCCAGTGTTGGAGAGAGCTAGTGCATGCTAGCTTTCCCTCTTGCACAAGCACAAGCGCATCTTGAACATCATCCCACCATGGGGGAAAGCTAGTGTGTACTAGCTTTCACTCTTACAGAAGAACAAGCACATCTCCAACAACATCATTCCACCGTCAAGGAAAGATAGTGCATGGTAGCTTTCCCTCTTGCATGAGCACAAGTGCATCTCAAACAACATCATTCCACCATGGGGGATATCTTGCGCCTACTAGCACTCCCTCTTGCACAATAATAAGCGCATCTCGAACAACATCGTTCCACCATGGAAGAAAACTAGCACATGCTAGCTATCTCTCTTGCACAAGCACAGGCACATCCCAAACATCATTCCACCGTGGGGGAAATCTAGCACATGCTAGCTTTCCCTCTTGAAAAAGCACAAGATCATATCAAACATAATTCAATGTGGGGGAAAGCTAGCACTTGCTAGATTTCCCTCTTGCACAAGCGCATCTCAAACAACATCATTCCACCATGGGGGGGAGCTAGTGCATGTCAGATTTCCCTATTGCACAAGCACAAGCGCATCTCAAATAACATCATTCTTCCATGGGGGAAATCTAGTGCGTGCTAGATTTCCCTCTTGCAAAAGCACAAGCGCATATCAAACAACATCATTCCACCATGGGAGAAAGCTAGCGTGTGCTAGCTTTCCCTCTTGCACAAGCACAAGTACATCTCGAAAAACATCATGCCACCATGGGGGAAAGCTAGCAAAGCTAGCATGTGCTAGATTTTCCTCTTGCACAAGCACAAATGCATCTCAAACATCATTCCACCGTGGGGGGGAAGCTAGCGCATGCTAGCTTTCCCTCTTGCACAAGCACAAGTGCATCTTGAACAACATCACTCCTTTGTGGGGGAAAGCTAGCATTCGCTAGTTTTCATTCTTGCACAAGCACAAGCGCATCTTGAACAACATCATCCAACCATGAGGGAAATATAGTGCATACTAGATTCCATATTGAACAAGCAGGAGCACATCTCAAACATCATCTCATCATGGGGGAAAGCTAGAGCGTGCTAGCTTTCCCTCTTGCACAAGTAGGAGCACATTTCGAAAAACATCATCCCACCTTGGGGGAAAGCTAGCGCATGCTAGCTTTCCCACTTGCACAAGCTGGAGCGCATCTTGAACAACATCATCCGTCCGTGGGGGAAATCTAGTATATGCTATCTTTCCCTCTTGCACAATCAAGAGCGCATCGTGAACAATATCATCCCACCATGGTGGAAAGTTGGTGCATTCTAGCTTTCCCTCTTGCACAAGTAGGAGCACATCTCGAACAACATCATCCCACCATTAGGTGTGCTAGCTTTCCCTCTTGCACAAGTAGGAGTGCATCTCAAACAACATTATCCCACCAGTGGGGAAAGCTAGTGTGTGCTAGATTTCCCTCTTGCACAAGCACGAGCTCATCTCAGACAACATCATCCCACCATGGGGGAAGCTAGTGCGTGCTAGCTTTCCCTCTTGTACAAGAAAAATATCATCTCGGACAACATCATCCCACCCTAGGGGAAAGCTATCATGTGCTAGCTTTCCCTAATGTGCAAACACGAGCTCATCTCGGACAACATGATCCCACCATGGGGGAAAGCTAGCGCATGCTAGCTTTCCCTAATGTGCAAACATGAGCTCATCTTGGACAACATCATCCCACTGTGGGGGAAAGCTAGCACATGCTAGCTTTCCCTCTTGCACAAGCACAAGCACATCTCGAACAACATGATTCCACTGTAGGAAAATGATAACGCAAGCTAGATTTCCCTCTTTCATAAGTACAAGTGCAAACGCATCTTGAACAACATCACTCCAACCTAGGGGAAAGATAGCACATGCTAGCTTTCCCTCTTGCACAAGCACCAACGCATCTCGAAAATCATCCCACCATGGGGGTAAGATAGCACATGCTAGCTTTCTCTCTTACACAAACATATACGCCTATCGAATATCATCATTTCACTACAGGTGGAAGCTAGTGCATGCTATCTTTCTCTCTTGCACAAGCAAAAGAACATCTCGAACAACATCATTCTTCTGTGGGGTAAAACTAGCACAAGATAGCTTTCCATCTTGCAGAAGCACAAGCGCATCTTGAACAACATCATTCCACTGTAAGGGAAAGCTAGTGCATAATAGATTTGCCTCTTGTACAAACAAGCACATCTCTAACAACATCATTTTAGCATGGAGGAGCTTGCACATGCTAGTCTTCCCGCTTGCACAAGAATAATCTCATCTTGAACAACATCATTCCACAATTAAGGAAATCTAGCATGTGCTAGCTTCCCCTCTTTAACAAGCACAAGTGCATTTCAAACAACATCATTCCACCATGGGGGAAAGCTAGTTTATGTTGGCTTTCCCTCTTGCAAAATCACAAGCACATCACGAACAACATCATTCCACCGTGGGGGAAGGATAGCACATGCTAGCTTTCCCTCTTGCATAAGCATAGGCACATCTCGAACATCATTC
This sequence comes from Picea sitchensis, assembly GCA_010110895.2. Taxonomy (NCBI): domain Eukaryota; kingdom Viridiplantae; phylum Streptophyta; class Pinopsida; order Pinales; family Pinaceae; genus Picea; species Picea sitchensis. The sequence continues at coordinate 65,481 of SNQJ01S0028673.1, forward strand.
GACCATGGGGATAAGATAACACGAGCTAGTTTTCCCTCTTGCACAAGGAAAATCTCATCTCAAACAACATCATTCAATGTGGGGGAAAGCTAGCATGTGCTAGCTTTCCCCCTAGCACAAGCACATCTCGAATAACATCATTCCACATTGGGGTGAAGCTAGTGTGTGCTAGCTTTCTCTATTGCACAATCACAAGTGCATCTTGAACAACATCATTCCACCATGGGGAAAAGCTAGCGCGTGCTATATTTCCCTCTTGCACAAGAAAAAGCGCATCTCGAACAACATCATTCTAGTGTTGATGAAAGCTAGTGCATGCTAGCTTTCCCTCTTGCACAAGAACAAGTGCATCTCGAACATCTTACACAAGAATAGATGCATCTCAAACACGATCATTCCACTATGGGGGAAATCTAGTGTGTGCTAGCTTTCTCTATTGCACAAGCACAAACACATTTCAAACAACGTCATTCCTCCGTGGGGTAAAACTAGTGCATGTTAACTTTCATTCTTGTAGAAGCACAAGCACATCTTGAATAAGATCATTCCATTGTGGGGAAAAGCTAGTGTGTTCTAGCTTTCCCTCTTTCACAAACACAGGCGCATCTCAAACAACATCATTCTAGCATGGAGGAAATCTTGCACATGCTAAACTTTCCTCTTGCACAAGCACAAGCACATCTCAAACAACATCATTCCATCGTTAAGGGAAGCTAGCACGTGTTAGATTTCCCTCTTGCACAAGCACAAGTGCATCTCAAACAACATAATTCCACCATGGTGGAAAGCTAGCGCCTACTAGCTTTATCTCTTGCACAAGCACAAGAACATCTCAAACAACATAATCCACCGTGGGCGTAAGCTAGCATGTGCTAGCTTTCCCTCTTGCACAAGAACAAGTGCATCTTGAACATCATTCCATTGTGGGGAAAAGCTAGCATGTGATAGCTTTCCCTCTTGCACAAGGACAAACTCATCTCACACATCATTCAATGTGGGGGAAAGCTAGTGCGTGCTAGCTTTCCCTCTTACACAAGCGCATCTCAAACAACAAATTATTTTCCAGATTTCCTAACCCAGCATTATCAGTAGGAGAAATATGACCTTCATCCCACTTGTTATGTTCACCTTTATCTTGCAAATCTGAGTTGTCCTTGCCACACCAATTCTCTACTTCTTCATTCTCAGACATCCATTCTTCATATTCCTCTGAAAGAGCCAGTAAAACATCATATGACTTTCCCTATAAGTAGTCTTTCACAACAGAGCCTTCATCATCAAGGTTTTCTGCACTTGTAGAGTGATGTTCATCATTCTCAAGGATTGTCGAGCCTACATAGTGCCCTTGTTTTTTATCACTCTCACTTGAAATTGTATCGAGCTCTGAGACATAACCCTTTTCTTGGATAGAGAATGGTGTTTCTATCCATGTAATGATAAAAGTAAGCACATAATTGTTCCATGTATTCCATATGCATTGGAAGGTGAGAACCTATGGATAAATCATCCTCTCCATCATGATTACACTCCTACCTTATCATATTGTAAATGAAATAAACCTTAACAACTTGTGAAAAATATTCCATTTGAAGCATTGTTCTCTACAATTGAGAGCCTTTGGTCATATTTGCAAGTTGTTTCATCTCCATCAATTTGTCATGCTCATTGTTGTTTATTGCTCTCTATACTTGGGAGTCCATTCTCATTTTCGTAAGTCATCATCTCAATTTGAATGTGATGTTGTCCGTGATTCAATTGATCAAATAAATTTAGAGGATCTAGATGACAGTCATATATGTTAGATAAAGGAAGGATACACATATACAATAATTATTGATAAGGTGGACCTATTAAAATTGGAGGCATCTTTGCATTATTATTGACACTTTTATTCTGAGTTAACTTTTCTTGTTAGTATTCTCACAACCCTTTTTGACATGAATAATAGATTTTATCCCCTTAATATCGAATTTCCAAAAGTCTAACAAAAGAGGACTATAACTATATGGGTCCACCTCCAACCACCAAGGTATTTGTGTAATCAATCCGGATGCTCTTTGGTTCACTAGGTAGGTGACCTAGTTACATGTTATGTCTAGAACTTATTATTCCATGCACACAAGTTTATATGTTCTTCTCCTTCAACAAATCTTGAACTATCCTTTGGTGCTCCATTAGGGAGCCATCACCCTAGCAATGAAAATGGTATTCAGTTAGACAATTATGCATGCTAAGAAACTTGTTTTGAAGTTACCCGTGTCAAAAGATTGTGTTTAAGAAACTACCATTTAAGAAGCCAATCAAAACAACTAGTCATAACCAGTGTAAACACCAACCTATTCTACCTCAATATCATGGATGATGATACTATTTTCATCTTTTGTTGTCTCCCCTTTAACTAAAACTCAACAATATGAAGTCTGCAATTCCAAACAACATGCCTTGACTTTCCACAATAATAACGCGCCTTTTCATTAATTGTGCTAGCCAATTCTTCAATACTTTTATTGCTTGTTCTACATTTTCAGAAGAAGAAAAACATGATCTGTTATTTCATCATCTTCAATAATCGATTTTTCCTCCACGATGACATTTGAAATAACAAATTCTAAATTGTGTTAAATATTTGCCTAAAGGTAAATAATACACTATATTTAGGGGAAAACCTTTTAATAGTACATCGTAAGTTACATATTGATCCTCTAATTGACTCAAAATTTTCCTAACTATGATAACAATGATCTCAAATTGACCTCAAATTGTTTGTTCTCCAACATATTTTAGTTATTTGACTTTTTTAGATCAAAGAGCTCTGTTAACAAAAAACATCATGTTCTATTCCTTCCTACCAACCAGTGTTTCTAAGGAATCCAAGATCTCTTTACCAGACTTTATTTGATCCAGATGATGAGCATGGGTATTTGGTAGGGAACCTAATAAGCGGCTTTGCCCCATTACACTTAATTTTCCATTCAAATACTTTGTTTATCCTTTGTTTTTTTTTCTATACACAGTTTGACAATTTTCGAGAGACTTCTTTCCATTAAGCATAATCGAAGTTTTAGTTTCCATATGTGAAAATTTTACCTATAAAACTTTGCAACAGATGTATGCATATTTAAGCAAACCTATTTTGGAAATGAAAATATATTTGTTGTTGAATATTACGATTGTCATTGACCTATCTTATTAACATGGAGTACTCATGTGGATTGTCAATGGATATGTTTGCATCCATCAAAATCACCATTGAATAATTGAGCCCGTGCTTCCATTAAATGCGTAGATGTTGGTAACATGCTTATTTTAAAATATCTTGATGTTTTGTTTCTTCCACCATTTACTAATACTCTCATAGACATTGTTGATAGATGTGAATCAAACTTCTACTTCAGAATTTCCAAGTCGCTAGGATTATGTTGTTGGCAAATCTTTAACAGATAGCGAACATATAGCGAATGCTTTTCATTGATGGCAAGTACAGAAATGAAGATGGCATGAGTACAGAAAGTATGTAATAGATGGGCATTATGAGAAGACACTGTAGAGAATATTTGATTAAGCTCAGAAGAGATAGTGCAGAGGATTGTTGGCAGATCATCGATGGAAAAATCAGAGTAAGCGGAACAAAGTAAGATCGGGAGGAGAAGCAAAATTTCTGATCGTTGGATCCCATTTACAATTCCCAATGACTGTCAGAACAAGTTTTGATCGGGACTGTTGATCTGAGACTCCATTTCAGAGTTTCACGACTCGCGACTTGGAGAGGCAAGAAATATAACCACTGAAATCGCGATATGTGAAATCGCAATTTAATCGCAGCCGTCAGATCAAGGTATGATCTGGACTGTCGACTCCATTTCGGAGTTTCGCAACTCACGACTTGGAGAGGAAAGAAATATGACCATTGAAATCACGATATGCGAAATCACAATTTAATGGCAACCGTAGATTCATCGAGATCATGGACCATTGATTTAAGCTTCATTTCGGAGTTTCTCCTAACGCAACTTGGAGTGACAAGGACCTCCATCGAAGGAATCGTGAGATGCAAATTCACGATGAGATCTGGACCGTAGATTCATCGAAATTGTGGACCATTGATCTAAGCTTCCTTTCAGATTTTCGCCTATCGCAACTTGGAGTGACAAGGACCTCCATCGAAGGAATCGTGAGATGTGAATGCATGATGAGATCTGGATCGTAGATTCATCGAGATCGCAGACCATTGATCTCATCTCCATCTCAGGGTTTTTGGGATCACGACTTGGAGAGTCGAGATGCCTCGTCTCCAGATTCACGAAATGCGAAATTGCGAAAGCACTTTATGCATAAGGGCGTGGTCTCAGCCGGTGGTAACACCATCGAAGAGATGAAGAGAAAAGTACATGCAGACAAGCTTCTTTTCGGTGTTTCGGGGATCACAACTTGAAGAGTCGAGATGCCTCATCTCCAGATTCACGAAATGCAAAATCACTAAAGTGCTTTATGCATAAGAACTTGGTCATAGCCATGGTCATATAAAGGAAGGAGCTAGTGCAGAAAATCTTTGTTTCGGAGTTTCGGAACTCGTGACATGGAGACTCAAGATGTCTCGATGCAGAATCTTTGAATTGCGAAAGTGTGAATTGGGTATATAACACAAGAACCCTTTAGAGTTAATCCAATGATGCGGGTGAATTTGAGCATAATCGGAGGGCTACTATTGCACGTCACAGTGTAACTGCCAAAAACCACTGATGGTTTCTTCCAGAGGACTTGAAGACACTTCGGGGTGATTGACAGAGGAGATGAAGAGTCTCTGGGAATCTTCAAGAGGGATGAATATGCTCATGGAGGCGATTGATAGCTGGATGAGCATTGAAGCTTGTAACTAGAACAGAGAAGGTGAGCTTGATTGTCACAGAGAAGATGAAGAGTCTCAACTACTAGAGAGGCTGAGGAATCTTAGCATAACATACAGTGATGTTGAACGAGTGGAAAAATGGCCAAAGACGTTGAAGAGTCACGATGATGATCAGACAGAGCACTCGCGTTGTGGATGATATCGGAACGGTGTGAGTATGCAGAGGTATTGCACACATTGCATGCACAAGGTGTGCAAAAGCTATAAATACACAGTACAGAGAAGAGATGGGGTTGTTGTTGTTGTTGTTGGGGTTGTTGTGGTTGTTGTTGTTGAAGGTGATTCATGCATGAAGAAGGAGGAGAGTTCAACAATTGAATTGAACAGAAGAGGATGTGTGTAGGAAGGCAGTGAGGCGGACAGAGCAATGAAATGCAGCAGAACAATGATGAGTCTGGTAAGCCATTGTTGAACATTATATCACTGTAATAAGTTTCAGTAGCAAAGATTTATAAAACTGGGTGTTAGGGAGGTGCTAGGGAGGACTGGTGTCGTCAGAGGTTCAAGTGGGTGCTTGAACACAGGGAGTTGGTGCTTCCTTCTAGTTGGTGCTAGAGAAACCAGGGAGTTGGTGCTTCCTTCTAGTGGATGCTAGAGAAAAACAGAGAGTTGGTGCTTTCAGCAAGTTGCAGCTTGCAAAACAGAGGTTGTAGCCTCACAATGAGTTGGTTCTTATATGTATGATAATGTAAAGAATGTAAATAATACTTATCATATAAAGAAGAAGAGGTTTTTACCCTTTATGGGTTTCCTTGGGAAATATCTGTCTCTGTGTTTCTCATATATGTGACTGATGCTGAATGTTGCATTGTTTATTTCCCTGCATTATTGTGATCATCATTGAGTTCCTTGTAAAGATTTTAAAAGAAGCATAATTGTTTAAGCACGGTAACAATTGATTCACCCCCCCTCTTAGTTGTCCAACAATTGGTATCAGAGCCAACCTCTTTTATCTAAGGGTAGATCCTAGAGCTTAAACATCTCAAGACATGAAGGAAATTCAACCAATAAGGCCCCTATGTTCAATGGAACAAACATTGTCTTTTGGAAAGTTAGAATGAGAAGCTACATAATGTCGTTAGGTGCAGATGTCTGGGATGTGGTAGATACTGGTTATGTAAAGCCAGTTGTGCTAGCTAATAAGGATGACAAACTAGAATTTAGCTTCAACACTAAGGCTATGAATGCTATCTTGAGTGGGCTTGCAGAAGCAGAAT
>SNQJ01S0028674.1:0-11556 GCA_010110895.2 Picea sitchensis
AGCCTAAGGGTTGAAGGCCAAGGGCCTGGATTTTGTATCTGTATGTATGCAACACATCAATAAAATATAAACACCCGCCAGGTGCAGACCGACCACGATGAATGAGTGATGGGGGACTGAGCGTCCATAGAGTGGGCAAGGGACTAGGGGCTGGAAGGTGGGAAAGGGGCTAAGTGATGAGCCTAGGGGCTTAAACCTAGAAATAATATTTTAATATTGTTTCAAAAAGATATGTGCATCATCTGTTTTATCCTAAGTCCTTTTGGAAGGACACGTGATTTCCCAAGTGGTGGGAGGAATGTGTGCAATGCAGGCCGATGGAACGCATGCAGTTCCAAGGGTGACAAGTGTCAGCCCTGGTGCATGTAGATAAAACGACCAAGATGAGCCATGAGGGGGAATCCTCCTCCAGTCAACTCGACTGCCCAAAGCCAGAGCCGTAGGAACCAGTCTGCAAGAGACCCTCGTGTAATTTTGATACAAAAAAGAAAGCCTGTGTTTGTCCTGAAGAATCCATGTACACCCTTGTCCAGAACTGTGGATTCTTTGTCTGGTTCTAATAAAACCTGGGAGCGCATTTCCTGAACTGGAACCCTGTGTTGGAATCGAGTGGAAGAATCCTTGTTTGTTCTGGAAAAGCTGAGCTAACCTATGCGTGGTGTCCCTGTTCCGAAAACACGACCANGAGATCATCCTGTGACTGTTGAACCGGTTTGGGAAGCCTTTGTCTGTTTTCCCCGTGTGTTTTTGTGGCCACACAGTACTAGACTGCGTGAGGCTTGTTGGCCTGTGAGCGACTCCTCCAGGTGAGAGAGTGCACAGAGGAAGGAGAGAGCTCATGGAAGGAATCCCTGTAGCTGCTAAAGAACCCGGAGACTTTCAGTCCGGTCTGTTCCTATAACCCAAGGTAAGGGAGACTGGCAGTCGAAGGACTGTTTAGGTGACAGAGAAGGTGCACTCTCCTGGGGTGGAACAGGCATGTGGGGAATGAGGGTCTGTGGGCAGTGAGCATGGGACATTCCTGGGAGAGAATTCCTTCCTGATGGTTGTGTGTGGCTGAATTCCCTGTAACCTCAGCCTGTGTCTGGATTCCTTGCCCTGGGGTGGAGCTCAGTCCCAGATCAGGGGTGACCCACTGTTGAGTTGAGGAGAAGTGCGGTCTATGGTTGGGAGGTTCGTGGAAGGCCTACATTTGGTTGGTGGATTCCACCATTGATAAAGATAAGTATCTGAATTATTCTTTGATCATGTTTTGCATGACTAAGTTGTTTATGTATGATGTTTTCTGTTGTGTATATGAATTAATATGATAAGGCTAAATGCTTGTTGAGTATAGCAGTAATTCATATGTTTTACTCTGAGTTAAATGTATTATTTTTCCTGAATGCATGTGGTTATATAATTTCAGTATGAGTTATGTAAAATCCCATGTATAGAATGGTAACTGAGAGGTAATAATACCTCGGTAGTAAAAAGGGTACAATATAGAAAATGCAACTTCTTTTCTCAGGAAAAGTTCTTCTCCCTTCTCTCTTCAGGAACTCAGGCCACTGACCCCTCTGAAGGAAACAGACAGGTTTACATCATTTATGGTCATAGGGATGACGAAAATAATGTGTAACACTTAGGTTTCTTCACTTGTCTCATGGTTCCTTCGCGGACACCATACTTCTCTCCATATTGAATAAGTTCCCTTTCCTAGGCTGGCTTTCTCTTGTGGGAGATCGTCATCTGGGGACGTTCTTGAGATTATACTAAGTCATGGTATTCTAGAATCTCCTCATCAGAGGAAGCTATTACTTCCCTCACTGGTTCTGCAACTATGGAAGCTACAGGTTCTTCTTCATATACTTATTCAAGATGGAATCTTCTTGATTTCTTGAGTGTTTCATCTTCATCAAAGGTTACATCCCTTCTGATCTCAATATGATGGTAACCTGGTATATAAAATCTGAAGTCTTTTGAGACTTCACAATATCAAACAAATATTCCCTTCTTTCCTGAAGGGTCCAACTTGGTTCTCTTCTCTTTTGGAATATGTACAAATACTAGGCAGCCAAATATTTTGAGATGGCTTACTTCTAGCTTCTTTCTAGAGAACATCTCTTCCGGGGTCTTGAACCCAAGTGCACTAAGGGACAATCCATTTTGTACATATATTGTTGTTTTTGTTGCTTCTTCCCATAAGCTCATTGGAATATATTGATCATGGATCATGGTCTTCACTGCTTCCATTATAGTTCTGTTCTTTCTTTCTGCTACACCATTTTGTTGGGGATTGTAGGGAGTGGTGAGCTCCCTCTTGATCCCAGAATATTTGTAAAAGTTTGCAAAATATTTTGAGGTGTATTATCCTCCATTATTTGTCCCGAGTATCTTGATCTTTCTTTCAGAAATATTCTATATAAAGGCTTTGAATTCCTTGAATTTACTGAACACTTCATCTTTTTATTTCAAAAGCTAAACTCGGGTTTTACGATAATAGTCATCAATAAAAGATACATAGTATACATACCCAGTGATGGAGGATGATGGCATTGGTCCACACACATCTGAGTGAATGAGCTCTATGACTCCTTCTTCTTACTGTCTCTCTTCTGAAAATGGTTCTTGATGTTCTTTACTTGTGCACATCCTTTTCACACACCTTCATGGTCAACCTTGAGTTCTGGTAGACCTGTGACTGTCTTGCTTACATAAGGTAATGCTTTGTAGTTGATGTGGGATAATATTCTATGCCAAAGTTAACATGGATTCTCATTGGAGTGGTTCATGGCTGCTTCTGAGTGACCCTTTAGCTTATACAAACCACCTTCTTCTTTTCCAATAATAATTTCTTCTTCCATGGTTTTTCCTTTGGCCCACATAAGGAATTCTCCATATATGAAGGAAACTCTGAAGCCTTTCTTTTCTAAACATGATATGGAGAGTAAGTTATTTTTCAAACCTGGTACATAGAGTACATCCTTCATCTTCATTGGAGTCCCATAATTAAGCTTGTAATTTGATTCTCCTACTCCCTTGATAGGGTATTGATAATCATCTCCAAGTGTAACTTTCTGAGAAAAATTATTTTCTGAAAGGAAAGAGAGAATGTCTCTTTAACCTGTCATTTTCTTGGAAGCACCACTATCAATGAGACAAGTGTCCTCACTAGGTGATATTGATCCTGAGAGGGAAGATATTAAGACATAGTATTCAATTCGTTCTTTTATCATTTTTGTGGGTGGCTGATCGAGATTATTTTTGGCACAAAATGAGAGCGGAGATATAATAAAGAAATGCACAGAGATATCACATATATCCAATAATATAACAGAAATATATTAGAGATGCAACCATAAACACAGATATACAGTAATACACGATTTCTATTAATGAAATAAATGTACAGAGACTGTAAAATATAGAGTGAAAGGCTCGATAGAATGGTGGCAACTTATCTCTGAGAAGAGATGTGATGGCTACTCACATTCACAATAAGATGATTAAAATGAGGCTCTGAAGGCATTTTTACATTAAACACGAATGCCAAAATTCCTAGACATCCAAAAACCTAACCCTAGGAGAGGAAGCGCCAAAATTCATGTGGGCCCTGTTTGGGTAAGTTAGTACATCAACTTCCCGGGGTCGTAACTTTTGCATACGATCTCCGTTTTAGGCGTATGATAGATCGTTGGAAAGGTATCGTCGAGGAGATTCATTTTGGGGGATCAATAATGAATTAGGATATCATTGAGAACATATATATAGAAAAACCTTCATTTGCCCCCTCAAAATGGCCCCGAAAGTTAAAAACTGCTAAAAATAGTAAATTGCCAAATTTGCCAGAAACTTGTTTTGAGCCAGTCGAAAAAGGTGGGTGGCCACCGATATCCATATGGATCAATCCTCCCTCCTTAGGAAACAATGGTCTCCATTGCATTGAGTTCCCAGAGGAGAGGGAAAAGCATTTGTTGAATCTGTATCTTGGTGAGCTGCTTTCCTTGCTGGAGACGTCGTGCTGCTCAATTTGTGGAAGTATGTCACGAAACTGTTGAGGCTGAGGCTATTCAAAAATTTAGGCTACATGAGAGGACGATGTGCAAAAGGAATCTTTGCACTTTGCTGCAACCTTGTCAACCTGCTTCTGTTGGACATAAGGTGCTTGGGGTGAAGCTGTAGTGGTTGCAGTGTCCTTTTGTTCCCTTTTGAACAGATTGTGAAGAAGATGAATTTTGCAGTATGAGATACTACCTTGCGGTACATTTTAGGTGGAACAGTAGTCATAACTACCTCTAGTATTTTGTAGAGATGACCCCCCAGAGAAACAATGACACTACGGGGTCGAGACTCATAAACAACGTGGCGCTTCCACATATATGGTTGGTCGAAGAGAACATCATAGACATATAGTGGGGAAAAATCACATAATATCTCATCCTTGAAGGGTTGGATGCCATATGACAATCAACATTGTTGGCTGACACGAAGATCTCATCCTTGGCGAAGCCACCCGATGTTGTATGGATGCGGGTGTGGTGTTGTTGACAAACCCAATTGTTTGATGACCTCTGCTGAGATGAGGTTCTTCTGGCTTCCGCTATCAACAATAAAATGCAGCGGGGTCCCCTTCACCCACATCAGTGAATGAAAAAGGTGCTCCCCTTCTTCAGGATCTGTTGGTTCTTCTGGTTGAATTGTTGCGGTCGCGACAATAGCAGTGGGGTCTACGTCAATGATCTGTCCTTTACAAGTAATTTCAAAATCATATTCTAAATTAGGGTTCGGCTCCTTGTCTTTGATCTAGGCCACCAATGACTATTTTGAGTGACATTCATCGGTGTTGTGCGAGGGGATTTCGTTGAAATCTCACCATTTTTCGGTGTCCTTCTTTGTCTTCCCATGACCCTTCTTTTCATGTGGTTTGGACTGGTTTTCAGAAGACTGTTTGTTAGGGACATCTTTGTCATACTTTCGTTGTTGTGGATTTGCAGAACTAAAATCCCATTTGTTCTGGTGCTTAAATTTTTGCTCGATTTTAGCAGCACATCGATAGGCAGCACAAAGTGATTAGAGGTCCAGAAAATCCATTTCATTTTGGATGTATCTGTGTAGAGCCCCACGGTATTTCAGAACCAAATGTCATTCAGAGTCTTTGATACCCATCTTGGTGCGCAAGGTATGGAAGGTATTGGTGAACTCCGAAACTCCTTGGCCCCTCTCTTGTCGCAGTGTGGTCCATCTCATGTACTGGTCTTCATAGTTTCCAATAGGGTAATATTGTTCATTTACCGCATCCACAAAAAAATCCCAAGTGGGATTGGACCCATATATTTCAGACTCCTCTGTGGAACTTTTCTCCCAATAAGTTTCCCACTAATTTTTGACATGGGGGAGATATTTAAGGAGTGTGAAGGTGATCTTTTCTTTGTCGAAAAATTTGTGAACAAAGAAATAACCTTCTAGTAGATTTAACCATTTGTCTAGGGCTTCTGCATCTATCTGTCCTTCAAATACAGGAATATCAAAATTAACTTGTACCTTGAAAGGAAAGGTTCCTCCAAAGTGGTCGCTTGATGAATATGCACTTGTTTCTATCGGCAGGCATTGAAGGATGTGGGAAAAATTCTCCATCATTTCATCCCTCTGTCGCGTGAGAGCTTGCTCAAGCAACAGACTAATAGGATTGTCTGCTCCGTCGTTTTTCTTTTCTTCTACCATTGAGGGTTTCTTGGGTGTTCGAGAGCGATTTTCCTCAAGAGACACAAGCTCGAGACCCAACTTGCTATACTCAGACCTCGTCAAGGACATGCACTGAAAAAAAGACCAAGAACAACCTGCTCTGATACCACTGATCCGGATTATTTTCGGCACGAAATGAGAGCAGAGATATAATAAAGAAATGCACAGAGATATCGGGTATATCCAATAATATAATAGAAATATATCAGATATGCAACCATAAACACATATATACAGTAATACACGATTTCTATTAATGAAATAAATGTACAGAGACTGTAAAATACAGAGTGAAAGACTCGATAGAATGGTGGCAGCTTATCTCTGAGAAGAGATGTGACGGCTACTCGTATTCACAAGAATATGATTACAATGAGGCTTTGAAGGCCTTTTTACAATAAATAGGAATGCCAAAAGTCCTAGACATCCAAAAACGTAACTCTAGGAGATGAAGCACCAAAAGTCATGTGGGTCCCATTTGGGTAAGTTAGTACATCAACTTCCGAGGGTCGTAACTTTTGCATACTATCTCTATTTTAGGCATATGATAGATCGTTGGAAAGGTATCGTCGAGGAGATTAATTTTTGGGACTCAATCATACCTTAGGCTATCATTGAGAAACTTTATCTTTAAAAACCTTCATTTGGGCCCTCAAAATGGCCCCAGAAGTTTAAAACTGCTAAAAATAGTAAATTGCCAAATTTGCCAGAAAATTGTTTTGAGCCAGTCGAAAAAGGTGGGTGGCCATCGATATCCACCTAGATCAACGGCTCTTCATATTCACTTCATGGGAATGATACCTATTGTTTTTCTTCTTGTATTCTTCTCGTCTAGTTGGACAATGTTTCACAATATGTCCCATCTTGTCACAATGGTAACATTGGTAGGATGAGAAATATTTTTCTCTTGTTTGTCCTTTCTGAAACTTCTGGAATCTCCTTGGTTGAGATTCTTTATGTGTGAATTTGTTTTGGGGGTGAGACTCCTTATGAGTTTCTTTATGGAAGTAATACTTCTTTAATCCTTTTTTAGTGTGAGTATCTAGGGCTTGATCTTCATCTCTTGATAGCAAAGCTTCTCGATTAGCTACTCTTGATTCTTCTTAAATACATTCTTCCCAAAGACTGTCAAATTGTAGTTTTTCCTTTCTGGCACAAATGGTTTGGATGAATGCATCCCAAGGTCTTGTGAGACCATTAAGGGTCATCATTATGAGTTCATATTCATCTATAGTATCTCCAATTGCTTCTAGATATTCTTTGAATTGTGATATTTTGGAGAAATATTCCTGGATTGTTTCTCCTTTCTACATCCTTATATTCTTGAGTTGAGTTCTTAGATTCATATTCTGATTTATGTTATTTTCTTCACATAATATAGTCAGGGCATCAAACATTTCTTTTGGAGTCTTCTTTGAATACACTTGAGGAATCAAGTGGTCTTTGATAGAATCTGCAATGATTCTTTTGGCCCTAATTGTGTCCTTTTGGTGTTTTGCTTTAGCTGCAACATCGGCGGGTTTTAGTACATCTTATTTAAAGAATCTTGCTAGATCATTCTCTTCAAGAATGATTCTAGTCCTATACTTCCAAGAACAAAATTTTTCCACACCTTCTAGCTTGTCAACAAGCTTAGTGCTTGCAGACATCTTTTACCTGCACATAGGAAAATGACCAAAAAATGAAAATGCTCAAAATTGAATTTTGAACTTACCAGGAGGTGTGCTTGGTTGAGGTGAGTAGCTTGGTGTGATTAGATTTAAGAAAATCCAAATTTTCCCATTCAAACTTGTCTAGTGGATTTTTTGACTGGTGCTTCTAGTTTTCTAATACTTATGGTTTTCTGGTTGTTCTGGTTTCCTGGTACTTTTGGTTTTCTGGTACTTTATGTACTAGTGAAAACTAGGGTTTCACTTTTCGGGAGATCTATCGACTAAAAAGGTGCACTGAAGGTGCCAAAGAGTTCCTTGGGATAGGGCGCACTTTTCTAGATGGATTTTACGTTGAAATTCCTCTTCAATGAAAAACCCTAATTTTCTTGTACGACAACAGTGACATTTTTCCTTTTCTTGTGAAAGATGCTCTCTTCAAATTAGCTTTGATACCATGTTAGATTTTAAGCTATTATTAGATTTATTTTGAATTTACTATATAACCATAGTATAGATAGGATCACTGAGAGAAATACAATCACAAGAGACACATCATTTATCCTAGGAAACCCTCATGGGGGAGAAAACCCAACAAAAACTTCCTTAATATAGATAGCCAATACAATGCCAAGAGAATAAAACAAACACTACAGAAAGTCCTCTCCCAAGTAATGCACCTCTCTCTCTTCCTTCTTCTCCAACTGTAGCTCCAAACATGCACTTTGGATTATCGAATGAGTGAGTGAACAAATGAGGCACTGGCCTCCTTTATTTATACAATATGGTAGGGTCGACTTATTTTCCTAGGTGGTTAGAACCACTTTAATTTATTCTGGGGGACGACTTCTCATTTTGCATATTACAATTAGGGTTTGATCAATCCGCAAAAGGGGATTTGGTCATTTACAATGCCCGACATGATCAATCCACAAAAGGGGATTTATCTAATGAATAATACACCAATAATAAATAGAATACTCTTTGCAGTTACAATATTTCAACAATTTCAGGACCATACCACAACAGGTATAGGTTGTAACCAACCCCTTTTTATGTTATCAATAAAAGAACTCTCATTCTTGTCAAATTCTTTGTGTTAATTTATGATTATGATGATATTATGTGTATGTTATTTTGAATCTAACATTGAATCTGAATTGATCACATTAAGTTAGTTAGTGGATAACTAATTTCTTGCAGTTGCATACTTCTTTTTTTGCAGAAATGTTACAGGGTTTTTGTGAAGCAATTTCATAGAGAAATAAATTAAGTGGGATATACTTCAAATGCAAGATTCTAGGTGCATTATTCTTCGTTTTTTTTGAAAAGTTAGTTATTGTAGGTGGTTTTTCCTAATTGATTGTTTAATTAGAGTCTAAGAGAAGCTTCCTTGGGTTATGATTTGTTGTATTTCTGACCCAAAAAACCATAGGACGTAAATTTCCATAACAAAATTGGAAACCATACTAGGGATTTCTCATGTTTTCGACCGTTAAGGGTGCTTTCCTTTTTTCATTTCCATTGAAACATTTTCCGTGTTTTTAGCCTGTTTTCAACACTCTCTAAGTCTATAAAACCTTACCCGAGTCTTCAAGTTCCTTGCATCTCTTGTTTAGGGGATGTTTAAGGGTGTACACGGGTTTCCTTCATAGAAGCCACATACATACACATTTGGTGTACTACAAGCCGCATACATGTTCTAAAGAAGGTTTTTACTCTTCACATCCTGTTGGAAATCATAGTGGTTGTGCTATGAGATATTTGTGGGTATTTTGTGAGTCTATAGAATTGTTGTTTGGTTCTAGAATTTTGTTTCTTTGTTTTCAATATTGCAAGAAAAATTTAAATATTTTGGTCGACTTTTGTGTTTGTTCAAAGTTATTTTATTTTTTTATTATTATTTTTTTATGGTTTAGGGTTTCAAAAATATTAGTTGATTGTTTATTACACTCTAATTAATTTTAGTATAGGGGCTCACCAGGTTCCTAATCATCTGTTTTTATATTATTACCATGTACCTATTGTTTTCTTGTTTGATACAAAATTAAAGTATAAGAGTGTATGTTGTTGAACTTCCTCCCTTGCCTTTCATAATTCCATTTTGAAAAGAAAAGTTTATTGTAGGCATATTTTCTTCTTGAATTTACTCTTGTGCTTTCAAATTTTTTTTTTGTTTTAGTAGCCTTAATAAAAGAAAATAAATCCACTTTGCAAAGTTCTTTCACACTCTGTTATGCATTTCTATTCAAAAGACATATTAGTTTTGCATTGCAAAGTGGTTTAAGATCTTGCATACAATCAAAAGTGAATTGTTTTCATTTTTGAAAAAGAATAAAAGAAAGAGTTTGTTTTCATTTGTTTTGAAGCATTGCTACCCTCATTTTTTAGTGAAGAAAATGCATTCTACATTTGTGTTCTTAAGTGTTTCTCTATTGTGTCCATCAAAACACCATCTAGTTTCATCTGTAATCCTCTTGAGTAAATAATATCCCCATAAAATTAACGCTAACTAAAAGTTAGTTAGAAATTTTCATTTTATAGGGTAAACATAATAGTTGTAGGCCATGACCTTGTTTTAGGTTGGATATTTAAATTTTCCGAGGAAAGAAAAAAAAAATTGGAGTCTGAACTAGGGAGAGTTCAAATCCAACCATCATATAAGTATAGTCACGAAGCTCCTCTAACACAGGAGTCAAACACTAGGTCACACGAAGGAGAGCTAAGGAGATAACCCCTCCAAAGATTAATTGAACATAGTGGAGAGATCATATTGGGGGATTTTATTGAAGTGAAACTAACTAATCTGGTGTTAGTCCTCTACGAATCTTAAACCTAGTTTAATTTTCTCCAAAGTGATACTGGCCCTTTTGGTGTCAGTCCTATAGAAGATTCTTACCTAGTTTGAGATATTCTGAAGTGACATTGGCCCTTTTTTAGACAATCCTATGGAAGATTTATGGGCTTAGTTACCCTTCCCATAAGTTCAATCATGACCATTGACTATACCCCCCTAACACTGACTACGATTTGATGACCTTAGTTTCTTTTACTGGGGATCTCAGAGGTGATTGCGGGGGGTTTTCCATGGTACCTGGGGAAGATTTCAAATCACACTTTTAGGTACTACTAGAGGTTGTTCCACAAAGTATGGGTACTTGCACTAGATAAGGCTGGTAAATGAAGGTCAGGATAAATTCTTCTCGCTCCTTCATTCATCAATCCATGGTACTTAAACAACTCGTGTGTTCTTCTAGAAGGTCCTTACCTTATGTTGTGACTATTGCAATATCAAGACCTAATCCACTTGAGTCAAGATATTAGCAAGGTTGTTTGTGTCTGTTGTTACCATTTAGGATTTTTCTATTGGTGTGCTTAGTTATCGTATAATTTCTTAGGAAGGTGAGTATGTGGTCACCTATAGCTAAAAACTCAAATTGGCTGATCAATCGCCTCGTCAATCAAGGAGAATTCAAGGTCTTTCCTCTGAATAAGTTGAAGTGATTCCTCCTCCACCTCCTTTGAGGCATTGAATTGATCAATCTGGAATTTTTTTACCAACTAGTATGGTCAAGACTTTGATTATAGAACCTACAGAAATAAATGGTTCTAAGATGAAGGTTGTAAGGGTAATTGATCTTGGGGCCAAAGAATTTGCCTCACCTTTAAAACATATGTTAAATAGGCCTTATAATCCAGTTGTCATCCAAGTTCCACCCCCTAGGTTGGAATTCACTGACAATATCCCTCTTCACTGGAACATAATGGAAGGCACTCTAGAAGTGTTTAGGTCGGGAGTTTTTGTAACTCTTGCTTTGACAATCATCACTAGTGGGATATTTCCCTCTGATATGTTAAACCAAACAACTAGTGTGATTCAATCCACCATTGTTGCATATATAAACATCTATAAATTGCTAATTGTTGGTTTCACCGATCCTTCTGGTGTGGCCATGTCATTACCTTGAATAACCAATGTCTTCTAATTAAATATTCCTTTGATGGACATGCTAAACATATTGATTGGGTCTCATTCGAAGTCCCAAGTCTCTAATGTTGGTTTAGGTAATTCCTCGATTCTCTACCAAGATGTTCCTTGGGGTGGAGCTCATATCCCTCTGTTGTTCCCTTCCTTTAGAAGCGTGGAATTTCCATCTTCTGGCCCTAACATCTTTTTGGAACA
>SNQJ01S0028674.1:37157-72235 GCA_010110895.2 Picea sitchensis
CCGAAAAACACTGTTGGTCGTTGATCTAAGCATTGCTTGATCCACCGATGAAACTTGCGTGAAAATTAGCACTATAAGACAAAATGTCATGTCTGCTATCAGAATTAGGCTAAAAAAATGTGATGGGTGACGCTAATCCATTCTTGTGTCATTTTACACCTAGAAAGTCATTTCCCTATGTTAATTACCCAAATTTATTCAATCAAGGGTATTTTGACTGTGCAAACCCCAAATATTTTTCCTTTCCTTTTGGAAATAATTGGCAAAATACCATATTATTTACACCATAAACTTACTGAGGGAAAAAACCTCAATCACCATCTGATCCTATGAAATATAGGGTTATAACAACTTCTTTTCGTGCAAATCGTTGATCAAACTCTTGAGACAGTATCCCTTTGCATGGATTAGAGATTATTGTTTAAATAATCTATGGTCTGAGTAGAAGGTCCTTGAACTATGCTTTTAATGGATGTTCTATGAATTATGCTAAACAACGTAAATCATGGTCACTTCCTAGAAATTAATATGGATTTTAAAAAGGTGTGGGTTTGATTTAAAATTTTTTATGAACTTAAGTGTCGATCATGAACTAAAGCATTGACTAAAACTATTTATAAATAATAGACATGAATGATGCAGGGTTCATTTAAAACTTTACGTCTCTAAACAATATCGACATAACATTTTGACACCTACCATTTTCATATCATGACACGATGTTTAGTAATTCCTACATGCCCTAGCTTGACCTTTCAGATATCACATGAATCATTACTCTGCGAGTTGTTAATGTCCTCGAAATCAGGTGAATAGTTTGTGGTAGGATGCGAGGGTTACATGGGTTTCTTAGTTTTGAACCTCTATGTCCTCTGGTCTACAAGAGGTAATCAAAATTTGGAGTGGAAGATAATGGTAGAGCCTCCTCAAACCCTCAAGTGTTTGCTTATCATTAGGTATGTTCATTTGACCTCCTTCGTTGTTTATGGGCTTGGTCTGTTGTGATTACAACATTTTCCCCTTGATGAAAACTATTTCTTTGTATTATGGTTTACCCATGTTGTGTTTATCACTCACATAGTGAGGATAGAGAAAAATGGCGCGCAAACCTTGTTGTCCCATGATGATGCGATGACTAGGCTTGCCCAGGTCTGTTGGTTAGGGTTTGCTTAGTCATTTAATGGGTTTAATTTAGAAGTGTCCAGAGTGTTTTGTAGGAATTTTAATGCCACCAAATCTAAAATTGGATATGTTCAGTTATAGGTCATGTAGGAATTCATTGCTAAGGAAACGGGTCTTCCTCAGAAAGGTGACATGTGGTTTAAAAACATGAAGGTAACCAATCTTCCATGGAAGTCTCTGTTAACGTCCAAGAAGTCACAATACCACATAAAGGGTATTCCATTAAAGATATTTAATATCAGTTGGAACAATATATTGTTGACAATTAAACAATTCATTACTCGTGAAAGGCGCTATGGCCTAGTTTTATATTTTCACATACGGTTACTTATGGTGTTTCAAGGGTCTCGCTTAAACTTGCTCTTCTACTTAAAATCCTACAAAATATGTCTAAATTATATCAACGACCAAGCCCTAACCCTGAGACCAACTTGTTTCATCACAACCTAATTCACAACTTGGTCAAATTTCATCTGGTTAGCACAAGGGATAGTTGGGAAGGTGTTTTTGGTAAGAAATGGATTGTTACCCCAGCAAAATGAATCTATCAACAATTTAACACATGTTGCTAAAGAGCCTTTCTCTCCCAAGGATTCATCTCATGAATTTTGAATTGAGATTCAGATTCATGATGACCCTATCATGTCACCCAATGCCCAAACAAAGGCTTTTCCTATGGCTATATTGGCACCCAAAAGACATGAGTTTTTGCCTAAGAAACCCTTAAAATATATCCTTAGTAATTTGAGGAATCAGTCGTTAAGTGTTGTTGATAAGTCACAGTCTATGAGACCAATAGTGAAGGAGAAACATAAAGAATAGGGTAAAAAAACTAGGCATTTTCAAGAAGTCTGTGAAGTGGAGTTTAAAAACAAAAGGACTAGTCACATCCTATCTAGAATGATAAGAAACAGACACAAACAAAGGAATGATCCTATTCAAATGATTATGATAGAAGATCAAAACTCTGTTGAAATTACAAGACTAGACTTTGCAGTCTATAAAAATCCTCGGTATGACTTTGTTTTTAATTTTCCCCAGTTACTCCAAGATTATGAGGGATTCTCAAGAATCCAGGATGATCTAAAGGCTACGATCGTGAAAGAAAAGTATTGACACTCATACCACTAATAATATATCCTGAATCTGGAACCTATGTGTTGTCACAAATGCTTAACATGGGCCTGGAGGTATTACTCAGACGTCCCTTATTTGCAAATGTGCCTTAACTAGGTTATGAGGTAGAATAGGGAACTTGAAAGAGACAATCAAACAAAAAGAAGTCTTGTGCGCTCCTTGGTTAATGAAGACCATGAAGTATTTTTTTTAGAAGTAGGAACTATCTCAAAACAATTCACGATATATATATTTTTTGTTGTTATTGTTAGCACTCTGTAAATTTTGTCTGGCTGAATAGACAAACGACAGAGGTAATTGTTTCAACCATCTTTAGAGTTGAGGCACTAGCCTTCTCAACTCAAAGAGGGATCTCTCATGTCACTGGGTATATCTATGGAAATTGGTGGCTATATTTGGTTTGTTTTGGGAAATTTTAATAAAATGACTCGAAAAAAGAAGATAACATTTGGGCTATGGGGTCTGGAATAAATAGAACACATTATCAAACCTGAAAATTATTCAAAGGAAAAGGCTAAATCAGGTAGTGAGTTTGATTTTATCTCTGAAAATTTTGCATGACATCAGAAGAAAAAGAAACACATAAATACATCAGAGGATTACAGAGATGAATTATGAATAAGTTAAGAAAAGAGAAACATACTTTAAGTTGCTAAGCCAAGAGCATCAAATAATGAATTATGGGCCTCTAAATATCCAATTTAGACAGAAGGAAGTGTAAATGAAATATATGATTACAGGAAATACGTATTATGAGGGGGGAAAAAGACTCATATCTCTGTGAGTTAGAATATTTTCATAAACAATCCAAAATATGCCTCTGCATTTATATATTCATTATAACCCCAAAATTTACAAAAGTATTACTACACAGAGGGTAGGCTCCTCTTTTCTCCATCCTTTCCATATCTTCGAGATACTATATATATATAGGAATTTATCGTGGAATTCAAAACATTTAGACTTCCCCATAATTCTAAAAATAGGGATAAGTTACAAAAAGGAATGATTTAGAATAACCGTTATCCTATTTTAAAGGGACAGTTAGGAACAAGTCTGTCATATTTTGGCCTATTTCTTCAACCGCCATCTGTCCAAAACATGTTGAGATGTACTTATTCCAGTCTGAGAATTTATTTCATCTCAATGATCTCCTCCTTTAGAGTGACCAACCAGGCTGGTTGATTCTCCCCAATGCTTTCATCTGTTTCGGCCATGTTTTATGTCTTCTTCTATTTGCCCCATTTCTTTTTCATAGCTGGCCTATTGATGATTACATCCTT
This sequence comes from Picea sitchensis, assembly GCA_010110895.2. Lineage (NCBI taxonomy): Eukaryota > Viridiplantae > Streptophyta > Pinopsida > Pinales > Pinaceae > Picea > Picea sitchensis. The sequence goes on from SNQJ01S0028674.1 coordinate 40,760, forward strand.
CATGATGGGATTTATATTGACTTCTAATCCTAGTTCTATAGCGGTTTCTGTATGGAATTTAGTTGCTAATATACGTGCAATTTCCCTTTCCTTCTTACTAGTAGTTAAACCCACCATGTTACTTGAATGACATATTTGAATGGATATGGCTTGATTGGCCTTGTCCATGTATCCCGGTATCATGGACACCAATATGTTCCTTTATAAATTAGAGAGTCAATCTTACGGATGATATGATACCCTCATACTTGAGAATCGGTAGTTATAGAGTTTCAATCATGAATCACTGACATAGTCACTTCCAGGTACATTGGTTTACCATGCTTGGATAATATATTTCAAATGATTATCTTTTGATTTATTTATATGGCGACGTTCACCTGACATCGTACGGTTGTGAAGTATTGAACAAGTGAAGCGGGGTGATTCTGACTAGCCGTCACCCGCCCCACGAGTGGTTGATTTGATGTATTGAAACATGTGACATCGGGGATTTTGTGAAAGTGGTTTTAGGCAAACCACCTTTCACCCTGATGTATCTTTGGAGGTGCCGCACGTCCATTTTAAAAACTGTAATGGTTTTACCTGGTCCACCTTTACATGGTTAAGTCTCGTGCAAGTTCACCGCCCGATATGGGCCCCAACCATTGATCTGGGCCATTTTACAATCAATGGTCTATCAAGTTATACCTTTTGTGCCTCCACTATATTTGTCCATATGCCGCCAGATATGTCTTGGTCCTCTAAATCATCAATTCTCCAAACTATCACGTTTATTCATCGATGTAGCTCTTGCTAAATTTATGAGACTTGCATCCTATCTGAAAATTGTTATGGTGATAACATAGGCTCTAATTGGGGATGTTATCCTCCTTGTGAGGTAGCAAAGAAATCATAGACCCAGTTCCTAATCCATTGGACTGGTCCCAAAACATGTTTGTGTACCTTGCTCTTACCATATTTCCAGTGTCTGCTGAAGTCCAAACTTTGCACATTGGTCTCAACTGGATACTGAACACTGAATACCCTACTGAAGCTGACTGTACACAATAATGTAAATATAAACTAAAAAATACATGTCCAACAAGATTATTAGTACATTCCTACCTACCCTAAAATGATGAAATGAATACTCAATCAAGTGATGCTAAAGTGTCAATGCAACAAATCAAGCAATTGGCTTCCTGATTTTTCTCCGCTCACATCTTTCTTAAGAAAGCAAACAAATGTAAAAGATGGCAGCTGAAAACAAAATTTGAATCCAAAATCTAACTTTGTGAATGAAACAAACTCCTCGTTCACTAATGATTGTAATAGGATGGCCACCGGATCTTGAAAACCATGAAAAATCATTTCTTCTTGGTGAGAAAAAACAAAAATACAAGACTCTTTCGTAAGTGTTTGTTGTTATTGCTCTATTTCTTCTGTTTTGAGAACATTTTCAAATGAAATGGAAGCAATAGGTTTTTATACTTCTCCATGCATCTCAAGAAAAAAATTCATACATTCTTGAACATCTTCAAATATGACATCCATATTATGTGCATCAAGGCTATCCTCTTGTTCATCAAACAATTATGATTTGGTTTCATTAAACTTCTAGAAATTTGTTTGAGGACTACCATTTTGACTTCCAAATGAATTAATAGAAATAAGTTCCTGCTCATAATATTATTGGAAATGCGAAAATCTGACATCATGAACTATTTCACAGTCTAGAGTTCTAAAGGATGTATTTTCAAAACCCTCATCGGTGTCTATGTTTTTTAGAAATTGAACCAGTATGTCATTCTTAGGGGAAGAAAGACAACTTTGAAACACTTCATCATGCTGGAAACATTGTTGAATATCCATATTTGTTTCAGGTGAATGGTAATGGACTTGAACAACAATCTCTTGAGCATATTCTTGTTCTTTTTCAGGCTGATAGCTGAACATAGGCTGCAAATCTGAGCCAAAATAACTTTTCATGTGATCATCAATATGGTTATCATTACTGGCAAGTCTACTTCTCTCTTTGTATTCACCATTATGTCTGGTGGATTTTTGACTTGAGACATTACAAATATTTTTCTTCAACAATTTGAAAGAAGAAAAACACAGTGTTAGGTTTGTCTCACCTGATTCAATACTTTCTCCGGTCTCTTTACCGTGGGTATATTTCTGAACATGTTCATTTTCAGTTTCATCTTCAACTAATGACTACACCTCTGAACCAATGGAAAACACATGAGAAGAATGTTGCAACATCTTATTAATTTGTTCCATTGATTTATTTTGATTTTTCATCAGCGCAAATTCATTTGCCTCCACAATGATCTTAGAATTCTCTTTCAAATTTTAAATGAAGCAAAGCACAAAGGTAGAGAATTTTCTTCAGCTGACCCAATACTTTCCTCTTTATAAATGTGATATGTAGGTTGATTTATGTCACTATAATGCTGAAAAAGAACATCTTCAATATCATAATCATCTTCATACTTGTCATATACAGGCAGATCACTGACATATGCAAGGTCATCTAACAAGAAAAAACTTGGAACATCAACATGTTCTTCAACAAACTGATTTGTACACTCATCCTCTTTATTATCTATAAATGAATACATGAAATAATCAACCCCTTGCTTATCATGGGATGGATCAAAAACTAAATCAAGACCTTCTCTTTCAACAAGTGGGACATAATTTTTTTCAACATCATTGGTATTGGGAAATTCAAGAGCGCCTATGACCTGGTCAACTCTATGCTCAAGGTTCCAATCAACCATTTTTTGTTCATATTCTCTTTTATCTTCTTTGGCATCTAACTTCTCATCTCAAGTCTGTTCACATTCTTGGATATTGTGTTGAATGTCTTGTGCATCATTAAACATTTGTTGTAAGGATTTAGGTCTCCTTTCCATCAGGAGGAAAGACAGATCTGGATGAAGAGTAGTTGCATAATGGAGCATGGGAGCAGTTTAAGTGGGTTGGATTTCTTTAGACAATTTATAATAGACACTGGAAATCCTTCTATTGAATATAGAGATAGTTTCATTGCCCTGCCTTTTCAAGGCATAGAACTCGATAAGTTGTATATCCAAATATTTTTCCCCGCCCCAAAAATTTAGAAAAACATTCTTCAATTCCTCCCACGAACTAATTGTCTATGGATGCAATTTTTTAAACCAATATTTGGTGTCCCCTTTCAAGGATTGAGAGAAGTCCCTCATATAAACATCGTCATGGTTAATCTCAAATAAATCTATAAAATGCTCAAACCCTTGGATGTTCTTTTCAACTTAGATAACATTAGGTTCTCCATAAAACATAGGTAGATACTCATGGTGATTTGGAGGGAAATCATGGAGGACTTGGGGTAGTTTCAGGGGTATGTATCTATGTCGGGCTCTAGAGGACGTTGGACTAGGAATAGGGGAAGAGACATCGGCCTTGGCTTCATGGGTTTCATCAACTTGGTCATGGTCATCACATGGACCAACTGTAAAACTCTTATCAAATTTAGTGATACAGTGGGGGTAGGCATGTGAAACTTTAAGAGGAGGATAAATGATTGCAAGTTTTTCATGATTGTCATTCAAATGCAACAGGTAAAGAAAAACTTGTTTGGCATGCTCAAGGAAGGAAAACAAGTAACTTATAACAAATAGTAAAATGCTTTGGAAGAGATTTCATTTTTAGTACCTATTTTCCTCCATGAAACCTTCCCACTCCCCTATCAAGGGATATCATCTTCTAGTGAAGTCTCTACATTACATTCAAATCTTGAGTGGATTCACCAATAATGTTTGGAAGATGGATTCTGCATTGAGAAATTGAAGATTTGAATTTTTGGATTCTTCTACCAGTGGAATCACCTTCAAACTGATTTTTTATATTTGGAGTTGTTAGAGCATGAATACAACCAATATGTTCCCAAGTGTCTTCTGCTCTCAGACCTTAGAACTCAACCATGTAGTTCTTTCCCAGAGAAAAATTTTCAATTTCATCCCCGACAACGGTGCTAGAATGTTAGCACTCTGTAAATTTTGTCTAGCTGAATAGACAAACGACAGAGATAACTGTTTCAACCAGCTTTAGAGTTGAGGCACTATCCTTCTCAACTCAGAGAGGGCTCTCTCATGTCACTGGGTATATCTATGGAAATCAGTTGCTAGACTTGATTTGTTTTGGGAAATTTTAATAAAATGACTGGAAGAAAGAAGATAACATTTGGGCTATGGGTTCTGGAATAAATAGAACACATTATCAAACCTGAGAATTATTCAGAGGAAAAGGCTAAATCAGGCAGTGAGTCTGAGTTTATCTCTGAAAAATTTAGAAGAAAAAGAAACACATAACTACATCATATCATTATACAGATGAATTCTGAATAAGTTAAGAAGAGAGAAACATAGTCTAAGTTGCTAAGCTAAGAACATCGAATAATGAATTCTAGGCCTCTAAATATCCAATTTAGACAAAAGGAAGTGTAAATGAAATATATTCTTACAGGAAATACATACTATGAGGGGAAAACAAGACTCATATCACTGCCAGTTAGAATCTTTTCATAAACAATATGAAATATGCCTTTGCATTTATATATTCATTCTAACCCCAAAATTTACAAAAGTATTCCTTCACAGAGGGCAGGCTCCTCTTTTCTCCATCCTTTCCATATCTTCAAGATACTATATATATATAGGAATTTCTTGTGGAATTCAAAACGTTAGGACTTCCCTGCATGGGGTGACACACGGTAGCTCCACGACACCTAGCTCAGCACTAAGCCATAGCATAAATGTTGATGGCCACCACCCTCCAGCCCTACATTTACGATGGTAGACGACCATAACAACCGATATACAGTGGAGGGACACCTCCCTCGCGCAAACACTCTCGCTCACAGTACACTCAACATGCCAGGGTTTATGGATAGCCAGGTGAATCTGGCCTTTGGCAATTTGTTTTTTCGAGCGCCTGGACAGGGTTGGTCTACTCTCGCTTCAGCTCTCCCCTTCGTCTGGGAGCTCTGGTGTAGCTCATCTCATCCTTCTCATCCTGGCTTACTCTCATCTCGCTGCATCCTCACTGTATTGTTATATATTTCTTGGCAATTATGACGAGTAAGCGGGGCAGGCCTCGTCGTGGCTCGACCTGGTACACCCACAAAGCGCAACGGCAAAGGAAGGAGAAGTTAGAGCGTGCTCTGTCGTTGGTGACCTCCATCCTCCGAAAGAAGGCTCGAGCTAACCAATTGGCTCTGCATGCCATCATTGCGGAGACTGGGGCAGGAGGTAGCAGTGAAACCACAACAACTAAGTATGAAAATAGGCCGGAGGATGGTGTTGTAGATGCGTTCCCCACCTGTTACATGGAAGAAGTACCATTCATGGAGGAATTGGCGACCACTCAAGAACCCCAAGCCATGGAGGTGAACCACCAGGATGGAAGCGGTCCTAAAATTGAACTGGCAGATGACATCCCTGGGTGCATTGTCGAGGAAATTCCGTGGCCGGGTGACTACAGCCCCACCAGCCATGCTATGCAGGAAACGTTCAAGGAAGAAACTCAAGACATAGCTAGAGACGAAGAGAATGCAGACATGAACAACCCAGCGAGGAAGGAGGAAGTGCATGGTGCAGAACTGATGGAGCTCGAAGTCGGAGATGGAGCAACCGTGGAAATGAGGGACGTAATCCTCGACGATGTGGGTAATGGCATGCATGGCACTTTCCTCCATGCAGAGCATCTGGCTCTGGTGTTCGAACTCCGAGGCCACATGGAAGACCTGGAGCACAGAGCCTTTCTCATGGGCCAGCGTCTGGACCTACTCCTTGATGCGTACTCCAATTTTCCAGCAAAGAGGAAGTGCCCTCTCTGTGCGCAGGCATTCACCATCCCAGTTGGGTCCACGTGGCAGACAAGAAAGGGAGATGGGTCACTGGGTATCTAGGTCTTCTATGCTATTTCGTTTCTTTGTTTTATCTTGCTATTGTTACATGTTCACTTGGATTATAGCCATCTGTCCTAGTTTCCTCCGGGTAGGATAGAGGGCAAAATAGTTCTCCAAACCATGTTGGTTTTCGGTAAAACGACAACATTTTTGGTGGTTTAGACCTATATCTCTGTACATTTTGTCAAGGTTTCTTTGTTAACTTAATATAGCAGGTTCCACTTTTTTATTTAAAAAAAAAAAAAACGTTTAGACTTCCCCATAATTCTAAAAATAGGGATAAGTTACAAAAATGAATGATTTACAATAATAGTTATCTTATTTTAAAGGGATTGTAAGGAACAAGTTTGTCATATCTGGGCCTTTTTCCTCGATTGCCATCTGTCCAAAACATGCTGATATGTACTTATTCTAGACTGAGAATTTATTTCAGCTAAGCGATCTCCTCCTTTAGAGTGACCAACCAGGCCGATTGATTCTCCCCAATGCTTTCAGCCATTTCGGCCATGTTTTTTGTCTTCTGTCAATTGCCCCATTTATTTTTCACAGATGGCCTATTGATGATTAGGTCCTTCATGATGGGATTTATCCTTACTTATAATCTTGGGTCTATAGCGGGTTCTGTATGGAATTTAGTTGTTAATATACGTGCAATTTCCCTTTCCTTCTTACTAGTAGATAAACCCGTCATGTTACCTGAATGACCTGTTTGAATGGATATGGCTTGATTGGCCTTGTCCATGTATCCCAGTATCATGGACACCAAGATGTTCCTTCAGAAATTAGAGATTCAATCTTACGGATGAGATGATACCCTCATACTTGAGAATCGATAGTTATAGAGTTCCAATCATGAATCACTGACAGCGTCACTTGCAGGTATGTTGGTTTACCACACTTGGAAAATCCATTTCAAATGATTAGATTTCTATTTCATTATATGGAGGTGTTCACCTGACATCGTACAGTTGTGAAGTACTGAACGAGTGAAGCGGGGTGATTTCGGCTAGCCGTCACTCGCCCCATGAGTGGTTGATTTGACGTATTGAAACATGTGACATTGGGGCTTTTGTGAAAGTGGTTTTAGGCAAACTACCTTTCACCCCGATGTATCTCTGGAGGCGTCATGTGTCCATTTTAAAAACTGAAATTGTTTTCTCTGATCCTCCTTTAGATGGTTAAGTCCCATGCAAGTTCACCGCCTGATATGGGCCCCATCCGTTGATTTGGGTCATTTTACAATCGACGGTCTGTCGAGTTATACCTTTTGCACCTCCACTATATTTGTACATACGCCACCAGATATGTCATAGTCCTCTAAATTATCAATTCTCCAAACTATCACATTTCCGCGATAATGTAGCTCTTGCTAAATTTCCGAGAATTGGATCCTATCTGAAAATTGTTATGGTGATAACAATTATAACAAACTTTTTATAAGTTGTTATAAACATTATTATTACAAACTTAGATTAGGATTTGGTTTTAAAAACACTCTATTTTTTAATATTTACCTCTATGTTGTGGATATGAGAGTTGGTCACTAAAATGTTTAAATACTTAGTTTCCTTTGATATCAAGGGTGGTAAAAAGTTTGGGAGATGGACTACTAGATATTTTATTGAGGAATATAGAATCGTACTTTAACTAAAGATTTTGTCCTACAAGTTAAAGAGTTCAGTTTGCATTATAATATCTTGGTATCATAATTCATATTCTCCAAGGTAATTGATTATGATTTGATTAAAACTAGCTTTAGTTTGTTTTATCAATAATGGTATTATCGACAATAAATTAATTCTTCCAATCTTTAATAGTCCATGATTCTAAATTATGTAATCTCGGGTGATTCTATCATTTTGATTGGAAATCTTGAAATGTATTGAATTTGTTCATATACTTTGAGTTTGCAAAGATCTATTTGTTCAATGGAAATTTATTTCTTATTGTAAATGGTCATTTATATCTTCACCTGAGATTAGCGATACAAAGTTGTCCTTTCTGTATTATGAATGAGATTTGAATTTTCAAAGTGAAATGACTTTCTCTTGGCATTTCCATAGTCTTAGAATTATAAAACTATCCGCTATAGATTTATCTTAACAGGCAGGTTACAGGAGCAATTTGATACGAGAAGGCACATACACAATATTTCTCTTAATAGTGGACATTTTTAGGTTAGTAGTTTTTTTTTCTGCTTTTATTATTTAATTTTGTATTTTCTTTGTGAAAGTAGATTCACCTTTAATATTGAATACTTTTCTTATTTAAATTAGAACATTGTCAATTGCTTTCACTCTTTTCTTTTCTTTTCAAAGGTAAAATTAGATTAGTAATTTATCTTAGATCTAATTACATTTTCCCTAAGATTTAATTATCTTGTACAAACTTAGTTTCCAAGGTTTTTCGCAAATATTGCAATCTGTATATTTGTATACTTTGTATATATAGAACATAAATGTACATAGTAGATAACTGATTAGTTATTTTATATTTTTAGTTTAGATTATATCCCTTTATCATCCAACAAAGCTGTAAAACTTGTCAGGGTGAGTCATCCCAAACGACTTAGGTTACTTAGACAACCTTGGACTGATATTTCCCTCACATTTGATGGTGTGTTCACATATTCCCATCAACAAATGGCGCTAGAAGGAGGGCCTGGAATTTATTAATGGCACGAGGAGGTAGAAAGGCACCTCCTAATAACTTCTATCTAGTTATAACTCGTAGTCGCTCAGACTCCACTATTGTACCCAATACAACCACTACATCTGAATCCCAACCCGTTATTCCACTCGAACCCATTTCTCAATCTATTCCATTCGAACCTACAACACAGCTTCCTCGGGGACTTGATGTATATGAGATTATCCAGAATTCTCGTCATTCAGAATAAGAACCCAAGATACCTTGGCTAGACTTAGGCAGTTGGGTGACCAATTGAATCAACCTATTAACTTGTCTGGTCATCAGGAAAATCTTCCCATTACTATTGCACCAAATTACATGTTGCATGACATTTTCCCATCTGAAACACTTGTTCTAGGTTCTTATGGATCTGTACCACCTCCTTCACCACCCAACCCTTCTCCACCTCCTTCCGGAAGAGAATCATCTAACGAAGAAAGTTCATCTTCTGAACAATCTCAAACTTCAAATGATTCACAGACTTCAACCCAGATGGCTAATCAAATTAATCCTTCCAGGACTTGGATTGACCAAGATAATGTGTCTGTACTAGGACCCCAACATCCTTTACCTAAGAATCCTGAAAAATGGTTACCTAAGTTTGATCATGATTCTAAACAGTCAGTTGAGGATCATATGAAAAAATTCATGTTGGTTGTTAGGCTTAGAAATGTAGAACATGAAGATGTCGTATGCATGATTTTTCTCTGTACCTTCGAAGGAAATGCCTCCACATGGTACTTCACACAACAAACTCAAAGTATTATTTCCTGGGATAGTTTTGAAACATTTTTCTCAGAAATTTTCAGAGACGACAAATCTCCTGAAGTCTTGGTCATGGAGTTATCCAGTATGAATATGAATCCCAAAGAAAAAGTTAAATATTTTAACCAAATATTTATTACACTAAAAAATAAGATCCCTGCAGATTTTATGCCTGCAAAAAATATGATTGTTGCTTATTATGCTAAATCTTTACACCATGTGGGTTAAAAGGTCTAAAAAAAATACTTTGTTAGAAGCTTTTGAAGAATTAGTTCTCATTGAAAAGGACATGCTCATCTTGAAGGATAATGCAAATTATGAAACTAAATCAACTTCTTCTTCCAAGAAGAAGATATAAATTCTTACCAAACCACCTTCTAATAAGAAAGACCAAGAATCCATAGATATGGAAAGTGTGCAAAAAGCCTTTCAAAAGTTATCCAACTAAGTTGTATATATGAAAAGAGCCACAGAGTAAGGATCTTCTACCAAAGGAATTCATTGAACACCTTTTAGAAGACCACCTCAAAACCCTCCCAATAGGCCAACCCATCTAGCTGAAGGTTTGATTTTAGAGGGATTACACCACACTTACAGGCCTTATTAGCTGGAGCTGATAATACTTCTGATGTCCCAGCTGAACAAAAAAATGATGTAGAAAATGAGGATGAAGGAACACCCAATGAAGAAGATTCATCCCCTCCAAATTTGAAACCGTACATAATAATCATCCTTATAATACTCGTAGTAAAGATCAACCTAAAGATCAAAACAAATTTTCATCTGAAGCAAACAAAATCGCAACATCAAAACAAACGAAACAGGATGAAACATCAAAGAGTTTTTCTTTCTTTGATCTACACTACAACCATATTGAGCATTTTAAGAGGTTAAAAGTAAATATTTCAATCTACGAGCTGACAAAGCATATATGAAATAGTAATAATAAAAAGAAATATTCCCGAGACAAAAATAGAAGTAACAAAAGGAAGGATGCTTTAGACAAAATGTACCTGAAAACAACAATAAAAATAAGGATGCTCTAGATAAAAGCGTAGCGAATCTGGATAAAATGCCCTCGACGGATAAAACTCAACAACCCCCAAATCCTTCTCCCACACCACGAAATAGGTCTAGCATGCCACCACTTCTATTAACATTATAAATCTTTAATATAAATGTACATAATTGTAGGGTGGACTCTGCGGATTCATCAAATGTGATGCCTTTTTTAGTTTGTCAAAACCTCAATGCTGAAGTTAAGCCATCATATATGGAAAGCATTCACCTAGATAGAACTAATGTTACCATGGTTGGGGAGCTCAAATATTTTTTGATCAGGTTATCATCCAATGCGAAATCACATCAGGTGATTGACATAGTAATAGTAGATATTCCAGAAGTGTATGGTATGTTCCTCAACAGGGATTGCTCTGAACAACTTCATGGTTATTTTGTTACATATTAGTCTCACTTATGGTTTCCACTCAATGGTCATCCAAACAAACTTAGGTTTAATAGGGAATGTTATCTGAAATATATGGTTACAGATCTGAATGACCCAAACGAACCTTTTGTCCCAAGTGTGAATGCATTAGAAAATCAAGGTATGAATACCTTCTTTGGGAATTTTGTTGCTGAAATATCTACTATTGCAGACCCTAATCAACAATCTGAAATATTAGTCTATACTTAGGTAATGAACACTAATCATACTGTAAATATTCTCCATATTTGTGAGGATGATGAAATTTGGTCTTTGTACTTTGATGGGTCCAAATCACGTGAAGGAGTCGGTGTTGGTTGTTTATTGATAGACCCCAAAGGAAATAATGCATTCATTGCTTGTAGATTATAATTCGATTTCATAGATAATACAACAGAATAAGAAGCTCTCTTGCAGGGACTCAAGGAATCCATTGACCTTGATACCGAATGTTTGGTTGTATTCAATGATTATGAAATTGTAGTCAAACATGTAAAACATGCCATTCATTATGTATCTGCTCATCTAAAAAATTACCAGAACGAGGTATGTAACTTGATTAATAGATTTATTTATTTTAACGTAAGTTCTATTCCTAGATTTAGTAACTATGAATAAGATTTATTGGCAAACATAGTGTCAAGATTATTACCTACTAAAGGTTTCTCTCATAATTCATTTTCTGTTGAATTGATATTTAGGTCGTCGATTCTGGATAGCATCACTAATTGGCGAGTGTTTGATGATGATCAAAAGATCATACATTTCTTGCATATGGAATATACTTTTCAAGGTGTTGTGATTGATGAAAATACTCATGCCAAAAATATTCACGATTTTACGGTAATATCTGATTCATGATTAGCTGAGAGCTCATCTCATCTGGTAAATTTGATCCTGAAATCTATCATTGATTGGAGATTTTTTATGATTTACACGACAAATTTAAGGGAGTGGTTAATTGTAAAATGAATAGTTCCTCACTGCAATATGAAACAGTAAATTTAGGAACACGTGATCAGCCCCAAAACATTAATCTAGGCTTATGGTGCACACAACAAGAAAATTCAGTATTTATTAAAGTGTTCAAAGAATTTAAAGATGTTTTTTCTTGGACTTACGAAGCTATAAAAACATTCGATCCAAATATAATACAACATGTAATTCCTATGAAATCTAAATCCCAACCGTTCCAACATAAACTAAGAAAGATGCACCCAAATTTAGAACCCACGGTAAAAAAAGAATTGAATGAATTGTTAATAGCTACGATCATTTTTCCTATCTGACATACCCAATGGATATCCAATTTAGTCTCGGTAAGGAAAAATAATGGGGAAATAAGAATTTGTGTCGATTTCCGCAACTTAAAATGAGCCTCTAATAAAGATAATTACCCCATTTTTCCCATGGAACAAATCTTACAACAAGTATCTAGTGATGAAAGACTATCCTTATTGGATGGTTTTTCTGGATACAACCAGGTCTTGATGTCTCCATCAGATCATCTTAAAACTACATTCCATACCCCTTGGGGCCCTTATACTTATCGTAAAATGCCTTTCAGACTAATTAATGTTGGGGCCACTTTCCAAAGGGCCATGGTTATTTCTTTTTGTGGGCTTATAAATTAGTCAGTGGTTGTCTATTTAGATGATGTTACCGTCTTCTAGAAGAATAAAAAAAGATCACTTATATCACCTAAGGAGCATATTAAAACATTGTCGTAAGTATGGAATGCCATTAAACCCCAAGAAATCAATCTTTGTTGTTGAACACAAAAAGCTACTTGGTTTTATAGTATCAAAAAATGAAATGATGATAGATCCTGAATGAACGCAAGCCATAGCCAATCTTTCTCCTCCGTCATCCAAAAAAGCTATGCAATCTTTCTTTGGTAAAATAAATCTTGTAAGACATATTGTGCCTAGTTTTTTTGAGATGGTTAGAACCCTACAAAATATGATAAAAAAGGACATTGTTTTTAGATGGAGATCATAGGAAAACCAATCCTTTAATGCCATCAAACAAGCTATAAAAGAATATCCACCTTTGATGAGCCCTGATTTTACCAAAGACTTTACCCTCTACACCTTTGCATCAAATAAATCATATGTTGCAGTACTTACTCAGAAAAATGATCAAAATAATGAAATCCCCATTTCATTCATGAGTTCTTCCTTTAAAGGAGAATAATTAAAATATCATGTAGTAGATCAACAAGCTTTTTTTGTTTTTAAAGAAATAAAACACTTTGGCCCCTATCTATTGAAATCTAGAACCAAAGTTATTATCCCATACCTTGTAGTAAGAAATATGTTGGCTCAAAAAAAACTTGGTGTTATTGGATAAATCCGTGAGTGCGGACACAAACCGATCTCCCTAGATCCACCTGGATCTAGAACAAAATAGGACAGAATAATACACTTTCCCTAGATCTAGCCTATTGAATGAACTAAGAGGTAAGGATTATGAACATACCTTATGAATGCTTTCCTTAGATCTCTGTTGTTCCAAGTTTCGCTCCAATGCTCTCATCCCATCCAGATCACAACAGAACAAACCAATCGAAGTAAAGGCAGATTAATATATCCAATGGCTAGTCTATACATATGATCAAGGAGTTATGTAATAAAGTGACATCATCTTTATGGAAAGGGACATGTGCTATGTTGAATTAATTGAAATTGAAACATACAACCTGAGCCTTGATGTATTAGGTCTCCTTTCGATGGCTCCCAACATTTTTACTCATGTATGAAGAAATCAACCACTTGTATTATTATGATGTTGTCTCTTCTTTCTTTGTAGTAGGTCTCCTTTCGATGGCTCCTAGCTCTGACACACACACTTGCTCATGTATGAAGAAAATCAACCACTTGTGATGACCTTGATGTTGTCTCTTGCTGCTGTAGCATCAATCCTCCATACAGTCTTGCACTAATTCTCTAATCAATCTCTAGCTAGCTTGTTGCTTATTCTTCTTAACCCTTTCCATGAGCAATCTCCTCAATATATAGGAGAAGATAGATTAGTTACTTGGATAGGAAATGATCCCAAGATATCTGGAATGCCAGCACTTGAATAACCACTCGAAGCCAACTCATGTTTCTAGAAGATTCCCTTCTAGAATATTCGAGATCTTATCTTTTTCTTTCCTTTGGAACATGTTCGCACCTTGTCTATTAGTTACAGTGCGAGAGGTTCGCACCCCAGCTGAATGCAGCCTGCAAGAATCAGGCATTCTCGCAGGCAGATACATAGGTAGCCTGCGAACATCCTTTAAAAGCATGATTTCTGGAAGAAGACAAATGTAACTTTTCTCAGGAAAGTGTTCTTAGTGAAGAGCTTGATTTTCCATCATCATAACATCATCATGACATCATCGCAATGACCAAAATTGTGGATAACACTTGGGGAGAAGAGGGCTCATTTGATGACCTCTCTTCAAGAATACGATATCAAGATTAAAACAACCCAAATTATTAGAGGCCAGGGTCTTTGCAAATTAGTGGTTGATTTGGTGGATCCACTTAATGATGACTCTATTTTATTAAATTAAACAACGCCCTAGGAAAATCAATTTGTCTGTGCAGAAACCACGCTAGATTCTTGGTATTCTGAAATTAAAGTTTATTTAACACATGAGACTACTCCAAAACATCTTGATCCAAAAAAGAGAAGGGAATTAAGACTTAAATATTCTTCTTTTCAACTAATTAATGATGTCCTTTTTAGAAAAAAAAATTGATGGAGTATTATTACATTGCTTAGACAAGGAAGAATCTGAAAATTTTCTAAATGAATTACACTTTGGTAATGAAAGAGGTCATTTTTGTGGTGAAACAATTGCTCATAAGGTCCTCAAAGCCAATTATTATTGGCCTGCATTGTTTATATACACTCATGATAAGGCTCACAAATTTGATACATGCCAAAACGTTGCTGGAAAAGTTAAGAAACCTTATTTCCCTTTGCAACCAGTGACAGTCGATCAACCATTCCAGCAATGGGGCCTGGATGTCATCAGGATGATCAATCTTGCCCCCTCCCTCCAACATAAATACATCTTGACAACAACAAATTACTTCACCAGGTGGTATGAATCTATACCTCTAAGAGTGTTTAACACTAATCAGGTGATTTCGTTCCTTGAAACTTAGATCATTTCATGTTTCAGAATTCCAAAATCTTTGGTGTTTGATAATGCATCTTATTTATCCTTGATGGATTTAAATATTTTTTCTATGGAAAAAGGAATTAAATTGAAATATTTCACTAGCTATTACCCTCAAGGTAATGGACTCGTTGAATCAACCAATAATATCTTAATTAAAATCCTTATGAGAACAGTGTCAGAAAATCATAAAAATTGGCATACCTCTTTGCTCTACACACTGTAGGCTGATAGGGTTACACCCAAAACAACCATAAAAAATTCCTCGTTCTTTATTGTATACAAAAGAGAGGCCATTCTGCCTCCCAATCCATTTATTTCATCATTGCAGCTAGCTAAAAAGGTCCAGGAAGAAGAGTGCTCGACCCTAGAAAGTTGGATCAATGCTCTACTTAAACTAGAAGATACTAGGACACAAGCTAGATGTAAAATGGATCAACACTAGAAAACGATTGAATTATGGTTCGACGAAAGCTATTCCATTGATCGTAATTTTGATTTAGGAGATTTGGTTCTTAGGTGGGATAAGGAACATGAAGAAAACCTTTCCTCGTTGCAGAAAAAACTTGGTCCTCTCTCTTTTTATCTACAAAACCTAGAAGGACAACGAGACACTTTTCCAGTGAATGGCCAGGTCCTTAAAAAATACTTTTCTTAACCAAACTAAGATCATGTACTTTGTAAATATTTGGTGTGTTATGTGTTTTCATTGATTAAATTTTCTATTTTTTTTCTTGTATTGCCTGATCATTATGTTGTTGATTCAAAAAGTAATTGTAAGAAGGAAGCATTCTTTTCAAGACGTTTTTTTTTTTTAAAGAAATCTAAAATAGTTCAAACAAGTCCTAATATTAATATATAGCTCAGACAGTTTATTTTTAAGTCAGTTGTCACTTTCATTCTATCTTGAAATTGTCTTTGTTAGAGCATTACACCAGAAATATGGTTTAAATATTTGAGGATTACGACGATTTTTAGACCTTTTATGCCATCCATATTATTAAGGAATCAATTTTAAGTGCATCCCCATCCTCTAGACGATTTCTTAGCTGGAATCTAAATCTCTATGCCATGATAAAAATTCTAATTTCGAAAAATAAAAAATAACATGATCAATTGTATGTTAACCTCCAGTATCACCCCGTTCTCTTTGCCATTAACAAATATTTAATTGTATTATTATTTAAAGGTGGAATAATATGGTTGGAAGCACTTAAGTGTGTGAGGTGTGTTTAAGACCTCTAAGCTACTGAAAATTCCTTCTAGCAGTGGGAAGATGCACACTTGATACCAATACAACTTCGTCGGGGTACTAATCAAGCCTGATAGAAACAAAGAAATGTCTGGTCGAGAGGAAGAAGGCATACGATTTTAAATTATCTTTTATGGAAGTACACATCACGTGGATAGAACCATTGGATGGGATTAAACTATTTGAGTGTGTTAAATGACATCCATGTCAAGGCTATGGATGCATGCTAGCAGTAGTGGCTCTGCCAATGGTATTGAAGTCCTTTTTCATAAACATCGTGACTCTTTTATTAAGAAATTCTTTCAGTTATAATCTTTTTCAAAGAAAAATCTATTGTTTGGTTATAAAAATGATCTTATTCTAATACTGTATGATATTAAAGTGAATTTATTTCAGGGATCTTAAATCCTTCTTCAAGTCTTGTTATTTTCTTCCTGAGATGAAAGCTTACCAAATCAGATAACTACTTCATCCAGTGAGTCTTCATTTGTTGGCTGCCTAGCTTGCACCTTGTTTTATATCTCTATTCAAAACATACTATCATATTATACTCACTTCCTAATATGTCTATATGCATCAGATTGACTGATTTTATTTTTTGCAAAGGTGTGAATGTTTAATGCCAATCAGTCTTGTTTGAATTTTTATCATTTTCATGTGAATATGTTTGTATCACTTATTGATTGTTTTCCCTCTTTAATTTCATGACTGCAAAGCATGAAATTGAAGCTTCTTTTCATGCAAATCGTTGATCAAACTCTTGAGACAATATCCCTTTGCATGGATTAGAGATTAATGTTTGACTAATCTATGGTCTGAGTAGAAGGTCCTTGAAATATGTTTTTAATGGAAGGCCTATGAATTATGTTAAAAAACCTAAGCGAGGCTTGCTTCCTGGAAACTAAGCTCAATTTTAAAAAGGTGTGGGTTTGATTTAAACAAATTTATGAACTTAAGTGTCGAGCCTAAACTAAAGAATTGATTAAAACAATTGATAAATCATAGACATGAATGATGTAGGGATCATTTAAAATTTTACCTCTCTAAACAGTCTTGACATAACATTTTGACACCTACCCTTGTCATATCACGACACGATGTTTAGTAATTCCTACTTACCTTGGCCTGAAATTTTGTCTATCAAATGAATCGTTACTTGTCATGGTGTTAATGTCTTCAAAATTGGGCCAATAGTTCGTGGCAGGTCACGAGGGTTACATGGGTTTCTTAGTTTCAAACCTCTCTGCCCTCTGGTCTACAGAAGGTAATCAAAATTTGGAGTGGGAGATAATGGTAGAGTGTCCTCAGACCCTCAAGTGTTTTCTTATCATCAAGTATGTTCATTCATCCTCCTTCGCTATTTATGGGCTTCGTATGTTGCGATTATATAATTTTCCCCTTGATGAAAAATGTTTCTTTGTCTTCTGGTTTTCCCCTGTTAAGTTTATGTCTAATATAGTGAGTATGAAACCGAATGGCCCAGAAACTTTGTTTTCCAATGAGGACGTGAAGAGTAGGCTTGCCCAGGTCGGTTGATTAGGGTTTGTTTAGTCATTTAATGGGATTAATTTAGAAGTTTCTAAAGAATTTGGCATGAATTTTGATGGCACCAAAGATAAAATTGGAGATGTTCAGTTACGGGTCAGGGAGGAATTCATTGCTAAGGAAATGGGTCTTCCTTAGAAAGGTGACAGGTGGATTAAAAACATGAAAGTAACCAATATTCCATGGCAGTCTCTGTTGACATCCGTGAAGTTGCAATACCACATAAAGGGTGTGACATTAGATCTATTTAACAGTAGTTGGCACAGTCTATTGTTGATATTTAAATAATTAATTACCTGTGAAGGGAGGTACGACTTATTTTTCTATTTTCACATATGGTTACTTGTGATATTTTATGGGTCTCATTTAAAATTTCCCTTCTAATTAGAATCCTAAAAAATATGTCTAATTTATATCAAAGACCAAGCCTTAACCCTGAGACCAACTTGTCTCAAAATGACCTAATTCACATCTTGGTCGAATTTCATTCTGGTTAGCACATGGGATAGTTGGGAATGTTTTTTGGTAAGAAATGGATTTTTACCCCAACAAAATGATACTATTAGCAATTTAACGTGGGCTATTGAAGAGTATTTCTCTCCCAAGTATTTGCCTCATGATTTTAGAATTGAAATTTAGATTCATGATGACCCTATCATGTCATCCTGTGCCCAAATAGTTCCTATGGCTATATTGGCACCCAAAAGACATGAGTTTGTGCCTAGGAAACCATTACAATTTGTACTTATTCATTTAAGGAATCAATCGTTGATTGTCACTGATCAGTCACAGTCTATGAGACCAAAAATCAAGGAGAAACATAAAGAATGGGGTAAAAAAACTAGGCATTTGCAAGAGGTCTGTGAAGTTGAGTTTAAAAACAAAAGGAATGGCTGCATCCTGTCTAGAATGATAAGAAACAAGAACAAACAAAGGAATGATCCTATTCAAATGATTATGATAGAATATAAATAATTCGTTGAACGTACAAGCCTAGAATTTGCAGAGGATATTCATCCTCAGTATGACTTTGTTTCTAATTTTCTCTCATTCGTCCAAAACTGTGAGGGATTCTCAGTAATTTGAGTTGATGTAAAGGATAAGTTAATGAAAGAAAATTATTCACACCCAGACCACCAACAATCGCACACAAATTTGGAACCTGTGTGTTATCACAAATGATTATCATGGTTCCATATTGATCTAGGTGGATATCAATAGCCACCCACCTTTTCCAACTAGCTCAAAACAATTTTCTGGAAATTTTGGCAATTTAGTACTTTTAGCAATTTTTAACTTCGGTGGCCATTTTGAGGGCCTAAATGAAGTTTTTTCGGGATCAAGATTCTCAACAACAGCCAAAGGCTCTTATTGATCCCCAAAAATGAATCTCCTCGACGATACCTTTCCAATGGGCTATCGTGCTCCTAAAACAGAGATCACATGCAAAAGTTACGACCCCGAGAAGTTGATGTACTAACTTACCCAAATGGGGCCCACATGAATTTTGGCGCTTCATCTCCTAGGGTTAGGTTTTTGGATGTCTAGGTTTTTTTATATTCCTATTTATTGTAAAAATTCCTTGAGAGCCTCATTGTAATCATCTTCTTGCGAATGAGCACAGCCATCACATCTCTTCTAAGAGATAAGCCGCCACCATTCCAACAAGCTCATTTTTCGCTGCGTTTAACAGTTTCAACTTATTTCCTTATTGAATAGAAAACCATTTTTATTGTATATATGGTATTCTATGTTAAGAATATTTCAATAATCTGTATTCATTTTGTTCTTCTCGTAAAACCCAGATCAGTGGTATCAAAGTGGTCTTCTTCTTGTCATCTTAATGCATGTCCCCAATGAGGGCAGGGTACAAATAATTGGGTCTCGAGCTTGTTTCTCTTGAGAATAAAATATATCGCATTCCCAAGAGACCTCTCATGGCAAGAGAAAATAAATATTAAGGGACAAGATATCCTTTCAAAATGTTGCTTGAGGAAGCCTTCACACAACAGAGGAACGAGATGATGAATAGTTTCACGCAAATCCTTTGGCGGCTACCAACAAGTGATGCATATTCCTTGAGCGGAGGAGACACCCTCTTCAAGGTACAAAACAACTTTGATATTCATATATTTGAAGGTCAGATAGACGCAGATGTTGTAGACAAGTGGTTGAATCTACTATAAGGGTATTTTTCTATTCATAACTTTTCTCTTGAGCATAAAATATATCGCATTCCCAAGAGACCTCTCATGGAAGGAGAAAATAAATATGAAGGGACAAGATATCCTTTCAAAATGTTGCTTGAGGAAGCCTTCACACAACAGAGGAACGAGATGATGAATAGTTTCACGCAAATCCTTTGGCGGCTACCAACAAGTGATGCATATTCCTTGAGCGGAGGAGACACCCTCTTCAAGGTACAAAACAACTTTGATATTCATATATTTGAAGGTCAGATAGACGCAGATGTTGTAGACAAGTGGTTGAATCTACTATAAGGGTATTTTTCTATTCATAACTTTTCTCTTGAGCATAAAATATATCGCATTCCCAAGAGACCTCTCATGGAAGGAGAAAATAAATATGAAGGGACAAGATATCCTTTCAAAATGTTGCTTGAGGAAGCCTTCACACAACAGAGGAACGAGATGATGAATAGTTTCACGCAAATCCTTTGGCGGCTACCAACAAGTGATGCATATTCCTTGAGCGGAGGAGACACCCTCTTCAAGGTACAAAACAACTTTGATATTCATATATTTGAAGGTCAGATAGATGCAGATGCTGTATACAAGTGGTTGAATCTACTATAAGGGTATTTTTCTATTCATAACTTTTCAAATAGAGAAACGATTACTTTTTCACTCCTCAAAGCCATTCCCCATCTCAAATATTGGTGGGAAAATTTCTGTGAGAAAAAGGAAATATAGGAACCCTCATTATTTACAGTCCTAGCCACCTGGGAATCCTTCAGGGATGTTATTAAGGAACAATACTACCTTGTCAGAAGTTATGACGACTTGTATACCAAATGGACCACACTGCGGCAAGAAAGAGACCAAGTAGTTCCAGAGTTCGCAAATATCTTCCATACCTTGCGCACCAAGATGGGTATCAAATATTAAGAGAGACATATGGTGCTCAAGTATCATGGTGATTTGCATAGATACATCTAGACCAAAATGGAATTTCAGAACATCTCTTCCTTCGACGTGGCCTACCGATATGCCGTCAAAATCAAGTAGAAGCTCAAACAAAAGATGTGAAAATTTGGGCATGGGAACCCCACAAAGAAAAATCCAGGAAGGGGTGGCCCCAACTCACAGAAAAAAGGACAGAGAAAATATGGATAGTATCAGGACAACTAGTCCAAGATGCAAGCAAAGAAGTACACCAAAAAGACAAAGAAAGATACCGAGAAGTGGTGTGAATTCCATAAGAGCCCTTGGCATAAAACTGTTGATTGTCACTCAAAGAAATAGTTGGTGACTGGAGTGAAAGCCTATGAATCAGATGAAGGTTTTGACTCTGATTCAGGACTAGAAAGGGGAAGAAAGATCATTTACGTGGAACCTAGTGCCACCGTTGCTACCACCAAGCTCTAGCCTGGTGAACCAGACGAGCTAGAAGAAGGCGAGCGCCTCTTCCATTCACAAATGTGGGTAAAAGGAACCCCGCTGCACTTCATCGTTGATGGCAGTAGTGAGAAGAACCTCATCTCAGCAGAGGTCTTCAAGCAGTTGGCCTTGCTAACAACACCGCACCCACAACCATTGGATGGCTCCGCTAGGGAAGTGATCTATGTGTCAACCAACAGTGTCGACTGTCGTATGACATCAATCTTGTCAAAGATTAGGTATTGTTTGATGTTGCTCCTCTGAAAGTTTGTAATTTTCTTTTGTACCAACCTTATTTATGGAAATGTGATGCTATATATGAGTCTAGACCTCGTAGTGTTATTATTACTTTGAATAGGAAATTGTACAGGATACCCGAGGCAATCCCTCCTAGTGTTATTTCCTTGATCTTTACCAAGAAATGCAGGAAGGTCATTTATCATACCAGGAAATTTTTCATCTTCATGATTCACTCTTAAAGTGAGAAAAATATCGCAACCACATCTAGGGCCTCCGCGGTCGATCTCTCCACAAAAAAGAAGCAAGTGGATAAGGTCGTGGAAGAATACTCAGATACATTCTCCTCTCCTACTAGGGTACCTCTACACTGCTAGGTCAAGCATCCCATTGATATGAACCCAGGTGCACCGCTACCCAATGGGCCAGTCTACCATCGCTCTCTCTTAGAAATGAGGATATCAAGAGGCATATCCAAGAACGTAATGCCATGGATCATATTGGAAAGGATTAGGCTCTGATTTTGAGGACTTAGTTAATTTATTTCTAACAAGTAGTTAATCAATTCCTTTCAGCACGTGTGATTCATTTTCAGCAAGTGTGGTGTGAATTTTAATTTCTGCAAAAGTAATTTAGAGTTTCAATTTTGCAATCAATTTTACTGCACATGGTTGGGGTTTCTTCAGGATACAGTTGAGTCATACTCTTGATACCTATGAAGCTTGAGTGTTTCTTTTCTGAGAGTGTGATTCAATTTCCTACAAGAGAGATTTAGATTAGATCTCCTCATGTGTTGTGTGTTTCTCTCCAATCCCTGTAGGTGGTTGAAAGTAGGGATATTAAGATCCCACCACTTCTTGAGTGATTTAATTTCTTGTCGATATGCTTTCATTTCTAAAAAGTGTGTTTCTATTTCTACAAGTGTCAAATTATGTATAACATTTCCATAGATTGAGAATTTTCTATACTTCGACCACGAAGGTAATCATTGAAACTATGACTACAACACATGGAGATAATAATTGTTCCTACATATACAATGCATGTCAGTTCATACATTCTATACGATCCCCGGATTGATAATTAAATGTACAATATTTCTAACTATCTTCTTGAGAAATTAAGGAGGTGATTAAAAGACCAGACATTTTTAGTGTCATTGTTGTGGAATTGTTAATGGTGCAATGTTATGTCTAAAATCGATTTCATTTGCTTTTGTTTTTTTGATAAGTGTGCATTCAGAATGATTTTTTCATGTTTTTCCTTTTTTCTTGTGAGGTGTGTTTATTTTTTTATTGTAAAAAAAATAACTCTCAAAAACACTCAGTGCAATAAGAGTCGGTCATCATATTAATCTCCTTTTCAAGTTAGCAATAAGTTTATAGGTGCTATCACCGCTGCTACAACACTATTTGCATTGTTGCAACAAAAGTTGTGATGTTGCAACACTAGTGGTTGAATACCAATGATTGAGAATTGTCTTAACTCTGATTATAGTAGACTCGTGTCATTATTTTGCATTGCTATTACACCAGCTGGGAAAGTGATGGATGCACCAAATTATTTAGAAATTTGGAAAGAGGAAGAAGGCATTGATGAATGAGAATTTTAATGAAGAAAGTGAAAGGGGAAGTAGAAACCTTGAAGCTTGATTATCATGCATGCAGTTAATTCCATTAATTTTATGTAGCATCTTGGGTTGGTTGAATCATTAAGTCTCATTTCATTATTTATCCATCCCACTCTTTCCCTCTTGTTTGCATCTACTTCTCTTCTCTCATATTTTTATTTTTATCTTCTCTACCTTTTGTTTCTACCCCTTACTCTGAAAATTCCTTTCTCCATTCCTTCCTCTTACAAGCTACATTAAATTTCCTTCTTCTTTCTTACTCTCCATTCTCCCCTTCTTTTCCAATTTTTCCCCTTCATTACCTACTACTCCACTTTCCTCTTTTCAACATCCTTCTACTTTTTTTCATCATTCTTTCCTCTTATTCATTATAGCCATGCTCATTTTTCATTTTTAGACTCCTTTACAACCCTTGATTCTTCATCATTAATTGCCTCTACCCACACTTATTCCCCTTAATCTTATGCATATTGTTGAATGAGTTGTTGATGGTTGTATTTATCATTCAATTTTTCAAAGCCCTCATCATAAAAAAATCTCAATTTCATGAAAAAAATGTGGAATTTATATCATTAACTTATATTTTCAATAATGGGACGCTTCATGGCCTCTATTGATCTCCCATGATGGTTATCTCAGGATCCCATTGCCATATTTTTGGATTTCGTTATTAATTCATCTTTTACTTTCGATTTTGGGTACATTCTTTACATTTGCTACATATACTGCATAGGTCATAGTGCACATTATAGGACCTGGGAAATTACAATTTTTGGTGTGGAGGTGTCTTGCATAAATAGAAACTTGTATATGAAAAATTACACATACACAAATCACCATTTGGGATAAACCACTTATTGATTGGACACTTATGGAATTTTGGCTTGACAAAATAACTGAAAACACAATCAGGACATTCCTATTTTGGGGGGTCATATGGGATCATTGTTAAAACATGTTTTTACAAAACATAGCCCTTGAATTCTAGTTTATAACACATTTTTAATCATTCAATTTTGATCTCAAAGGAAAAATATGTGACCAAAACAATGACCGGGTGTAAAGTAGGCAGCTTAAGAACAAAGTTAGGATAATAAAATTTTGGAACATCTAATCGGTGAATTTTTCAAACCTATTTCTAAGAAGTGTTCTCCTGTGAATATAGATTACAACTAAATTTGAACCATGAAACTCCGATATCATATGATAAATTTATGCCCAAAATACTAGTTGCATATCATAAATCAACACTCCTAAAACTTTTTCTTATAGGATGTTAATTGGCATATTTGACCCATCCATTATTATTGGATTCAAAAACAAATTCTATTGGAGATAAAAATGTGAATATAATTTCATACCCAATTTGGATCAAGTCAATCCAACATCAAACAAAAATTTTGTACTCGATTTAGTGACTGTTGGTCTAGGCGAGAATTCGAAAATAACTCTATCTTGCAGGATGTTCTTAAGAAGATTTGGCATATCACCTTAAGACATTTTTAAAACCGATTTATATTGGAAGTATCCCAATGAATATATTTTCATTTTTATTTTTAATCACTCAAATTGGACGAGAAACAAAGAAGTTATCAATGAAATACTGTCAGGTAGTCTAAGGCGAACGCCACACCTCAACAGGTATAAAATAAATTTTGTTTTGTTCATTTTTCCTTGGATTTGTTTTATAAGTAAATACTTTTGGTTTTTTTGTATTGATTGGATGAAGAGATTATGTACACCTATCTTCTTCCATGATCTCACGTTTTATTGCAGGTAAGTTCTTTTTTTTCAGGTCCTGGGAAGACTAAAGGAGTCAATTGATGCACAAGTGATCCTTAGAGACAAAATTTCATGCAAGAAGGGGCATATTGTCAAGACATTATCCATACCCATGTTTGAGAATATCATTGTCCTTAATTATGTTGTTACATTGACACTATATGATTATACATGTTCATGTTACATTATTACTACATGATGTTGCTACTCTTGCAATATTGTCGCACTGTTGCTCCAACGTTTTCATCAACATTGTAGATGGATCAAAGAACAAGACACATGAATAATTTATTTAAAGAGTTTGAAGACCAAAGTTCCGAAATTCAAGTGTCATTTCCATATTCCCAATTGCTACATAAGCCATGTCATTGATACCAAGGGATCCTTCCAGAATATCTCATGATCATCATTCCCATTCACCAACACCACAGTATCCCTATACATTTCCTTCCTCTTAGCTAGATGATACATGCATACTGGAGTTCATAAATTCTCATTTTCTTATGTCATTATCTCTGAAATCCAATGAAATTTACGCAAATATCATTCATATAACCACTACACCTAAATCAAAACTTCAGCCTCCACCACTCCATCACTTCCATGATTTTATGCTCCACCCACCCCTAACCAACAAAAAAAAGTCAGCTTGGCCCACTTACATGCCATGTTTCCCTATTATCCTATCCATTCCCTTAATAAATTTTATGGTGAAAACCTATCTCAAGCGCCATCAGACCTTGGAATGCTTGAAAACCAGCTTGTTGGTAGGTATTCCTCAGGAATAAATTTTTCTGACTATGAAAACCCTTTGGGCCCAGCTAGATAGATCTTGTTTGAAAACCAGCTTGTTGGTGGACATGTTTTGCAAATAAAGTGAGAAATAAATGATTCCATCCAAGTTTATCTCTAAATAAAGATTTCCATGTCTCTCTATGAATAATGATTTCCAAGATCCATTGCTACATCATAAGTCTATTCCATATATACATTGTGCTACATGTCCCAAGCTCCACACTGCTCTTCCTTGTAAATTTTCTACTTCATTGTGGACAATATCAGATCAGGATGTTGCTACAAAAATTATGGACTCCATAGGTAGGTGTAGGTATGCTTATTTCTCTTTTATTTAATCACGATTCATTGGGTGCTATGGATTTGTATTTGGAAAATCACTTAGGTCTTTGTCCTACTTCCTCATTTTTTTCGTTTCTTGGGGGTGGGAAATATCTTCAGTTTGGGGGGGGACATTTTCCATTTCCTTACCTATACTAACCATGGCATTGCCACTCTTTTTCATCCATCACCATCCTTGTTCCATGTGACCCATGGAATCATCCTCCACAACCTTGTTGAAGGGATAAAATGATACAATTGTTTCTACAAAGGACACTATTATTGTTACACAAGAACCAATAGTAAGAATAATTCTTTGTTGTTGTCACACAAGAACCAACAACATGAGCACAATAAGCCACTATTGTTTCTCCATAAGAACCAACAATAGACAAAGAAACAACTGACATGAACAAGCCCATGAAACTACTGGAAGAAAGGAATGTGTTGCCCCACAAGAACCTATAGCAAAAGAAGTTGCTATAGAATTCATTCCTATATAAGAATATGTTGTCATACAACAAGGTGGAAAACATAGGTATGGGTTCTTTGTTTTATCTCCATGATTTATTAATTCATACTCTATCATATTTTTGTGACAATTCTCTATTATCATTTCCAAATCTAATGTGAGAGTTGGTCAAGGGATATCTATGCAATTTGGAACATCATGGTTTCTTGTTGCCAACGTATTTTCTAAAAGTGTTCTTTGTGCTCATAATATATTGTTTATCTTTGTTAGTAATACTATAGTTTGATGACGACATTGTAGAAGGGCTCATGTTATTTGGGAAGTAAATTGGTTCAAAAATGGAACAAGGGATTTCATTAATTGCTCTAATTCAATGATGAGAATAGATGAAAGTGTTACATTTATTTTATGTTTCTCACTTGGGTATTTTACTTTGCATTTCTTGATGGATGATTATTCTTTGACATTATTCATTTTTAAGCACCATTTTTCAGCAGAGAACCAGTTTTGAGATTGTGTTCACTTCCATAACCAAGGAAGCCATTTTTTCCAGATTAATGATTGAAGATGTATTTCAGCCTTTCACAATTGTTTGTTGAGATTGAAACGACAACATCTATTTGGTTTTCAGTGCATCATGAGGACATGTCGAATAATCAATTTGGGGGGAAGGTTGATGTAATAACAGTGGAACATTCAAGACAAAACCAAGTAAAATGGATATATGGAAATTGTTGTCACTCTTTTGCTCACAGACTTGCTTTCTAAAGAATTTGATGAGTTGATGAGTATTTTTTATACTTGTTTTTTTCCTAAAGAAAGTGAAGAAATGGAATTAAGGATATATTGCAAACCATGCACTATCTATTCATGAAACGTGGAGGAGAGAAGCATTATGGTAATATGAACAAACACACAAAGCTTCAAGAAACCCCAATTCATAAATTTTGAGAAATTAAGCACTGTCATTTACAACCAATTTGTATTTTTCTCAAGATCTGTGATGTGGGTATCTCCAATTTTTGGTCAGGAGAATCAATGGAATGGTGAAAAGTTTCTTGCAAAATTTCACCGAAACCTAGTTTGGATTTTGTGAGAAAAAAGTTTTGAAATTTTTCTGCTACTTGTTGAAACTCATGTTGTTGCAACTTTTTCCTTGCTGAAACTCACTTGTTGAACTTATTATTTTGCTACAATTAATGGAAGGAAACTTTTCAAATATGCACCACAACATAAGAATAATAACCCCAAGACAACATAAGTGCTACCACACAAAACCAACATTGGATATGGAAGGGCATGAAACCAACACTGCTACACAAGAACCAATGTTGGCTCTCAGAAGAAGAAAAAACTCGCGTTGCTACACGAGAACCAGCAATGATTTCAAAAGTTTCTCCACAAGAACCTATTTCAAGCATGGAGGAAATGATTGATAAAAAAAGGTAAAATCCATTAACATTCTTCCAATAAAACCATTTACGAAAACTTGTAGGAAGGTTCATGATAGTGAAAAAATAACAAGTAAATATTTTAACATAACTGACAAGTGCATTGAAAATTCGAAGTCCTTACAACTTGGTTGTGGGTTGCATGAGGCCATGCAACATATTCAGTTTAGGGGAGATGTTTAGCCATGTAATTGTCATCCTTTTTACATCCTCTTTCCCTACTTTTAATCCCTTCTTTCTTATCCATAACCTTGTATTAATGCTTATTAATTATTCTTTTATGCTTATATGTAGGATTTAGAACCAAGGTGATTCCCATTGCATTTATTTAGTATTTCATATGAATTATGGTTAAATATTAGAGAAATAACATATTTTCATTTATCTTTGAGTTAATTTGCAAAGATGATGTTCCAGATATGGTATTGTGCAAAATGTGATATCACCACGGGATGTATTTTGGTTCCTACTGCTGCAACTCCCATGCAGTTACTACAACTCCTTATAGCAATTGTTGCAACTCTGAGCACTATTGATGCAACTCTCATGCAGTTGTTGCAACTCCTTATAATAGTTGTTTCAACTATAGGAACTATTGTTTCAACTCTAGAACATTGTTGCAACTCCGAGTACTTTTTCTTCAACTATGAACAATGCCACAACTCTCGTGCTTCAAATATGAGCACAGTTGCTACAACTATGAAAAGTTATGCAATTTTGGAGCATTGTTGCAACTCCGAGCACTATTTTTGCAACTCTGAGCATTGTTGTTGCAACTCTGAACAGTGCCACAAATATCATGCTGCAACTATGAACAATGTTTCATTTCCTGTGTTGCAACTATGAACAATACCACAACTCCCTTGATACAACTCCTACTTGTTGTTACTCCAGTTTGTTTTTACTCCTACATCATCACTATTGTTACTCCTATAAATAAATATCTATGAAGTGGGTTGTTGGCCCTCGACCAAGTTTTGGAGAACCTTGGTCATGTTTCACCACTTTTGGGACTTCGACGGGCGGGTTGAAGATGAAGCACCCAGGTGAAGTGGATATCATGGGATCTCACCCCCTTTTTACGGGATTTTTGGGTTTAGGGATTATGTAATGGGTATGGAATGTCGGCCCATGGGTTTACCCATGTTTAGGTCCCTTTTGTAAAGTATAAATAAGTAGCTAGGTGATGTAAGAACGGGCCAATGTGCTAAGTGAACATAGTTATGAATTTTTTGTGCATATTGTGTGTTAAGACTTGCAGAGCTAAGTGCAAGTGACTGTAAGAGGCTTTGTGCGCATACTATGTAAGGCTTTGTGTTGTGATCTAACTCGAGGAAGGAGGATCTGGCGAGGTGTGCGCATATCTCATGTCCTATGCGGAGTTGGTTGTGTGTCTTTGTGCATGTAAGAAGATTGGAAGAAGTTAATAAAAGAGGAGAAGAGTTGGTGGATGTAGCCCCACGCTGGGGGTGAACCATGTATATCTTGTGTTGTGATTGCTTTGTGTTATTAATGTGATTTATGCTTAGTGTTGAATCTTTATATATGTTAGATGCATCTGATGTAGTAGCTTAGTGCCTAATAACATGAATGAATACTAGATCTGTTTGAGGCTATGTGCTAGGTGGTTAGATATGCTTAGATCTTGTTGAATACTGCATTGTTATGTAATTAGGGTTTTTATCTGCGATGTGAATAAGGGTTAAATACTGATGAACATTAATTGTAAGTGCTCTATTAAGTATTGTGATCACAGATCTATTTCCCATCTAGGTTGTAGACACTTAAGCCTACAACCCCCCTTACCTCTAACTCGGGTGAGACTTCATTTTCTTCACATGTGTTGCCGAAAGGGCCAGTAGTTAGGGTGTTTTTGGTGTGTTGTTGAAGCATTGAACCCCGGGTCTTCCCCTATGCCAACAAATGGTTTTGTTGGTGGGACTTGAAACTGTGATTGTTGGGAACTAAAGAAAAGAGAAAGCTTTGTGCATAGATCTGTTGTTGTAGTGCGCAATATTCTACTTGACTTGAGAAGCTCTCTACTAAGAGAAGGAAGCTCGATATTAAGAAAATAGGTAAGATCTTAAAGCTTTGTGCTCTAATAAAGGTAAGATAAGTGGAAATTTTTGTTTCGAAAGAATGGATCTAGGTATGTTTGATAGATTTCATCCTAGTCTAAAAACTAGGGCACAACTAGAAGAAAGAAGATGTGATATGAATAGATATGATAGAAATAGTGAAAGATATGTTATTCCTATGCATAAAAAGAATTTTTGGACTAACAAGTGGATGCAGGATCCTAGAAAGAATTTTTTGTAGGTCCATCGTTGTGATCCCATTGCACAGTACAAGAAAGTTTGGGTATCATTTAAGAGAAAGAGAAGACTGTGTTGAATTGGTGTTCATCACCTCCTTTGAGACTCGTGACATGGTTTAACAGCCTCCCGTGGATCTATTAACTCTGGTGGTGGTGATTTTATCAATCACCCGCAGGTTTTGGTCTAACGATAGTCGTTCTACTGTAAAATTGGTATCAAAGCCAGCCCCCTTTTATCTAAGGGTAGATCCTAGAGCTTAAAAATGATAAGCCATGAAGGGACTTCAATTACTAGGCCACCTCTATTTGATGGAATGAATTTTTCCTTCTGGAAGGTTAGAATGAGAACATACCTAATAGCCTTATGAGCTGATGTATGGGATGTAGTAGAGACTGGATACATAAAGCCTTTTGTGCTAGCTTCCAAAGATGATAAGTTAGAATTTATCTTTAATGCTAAGGGAATGAATTCTATCTTGAATGGACTTGTAGAAGCTGAGTTTGTGAAGGTGATGCATCTTCAAACTGCTAAGGAAATGTGGGACAAACTCATTAACAATTATGAAGGTAATGAGAAGGTGAAAGATGCCAAGATTCAAACCTATAGAGTACAATTTGAAAAGCTACAGATGAAACAAGATGAAACCATTGGGAAGTATTTTCTGAGAGTTGAAGAACTAGTAAATTCAATGAAAGAACTTGGTGAAGAAATTGAGGAACCTTCTTTAGTTCAGAAAATTTTGAGATCTCTGCCAGATAGGTTCAACCCAAAATTCTCAGCTATAGAAGAACTTAATGATATAAAGACATTGTTCTTTGATCAAATTCTAGGAACGTTGACTGGATATGAGATGAGGATAGTTGTAGATAAACCCACCTCTAGAGAAGCATCATTTAAAGCATATAAGAATGAAGATTCCGAGCCTGATGAAATTGAAGAAAAAATTGTGAGAAGACTAAAGAAAGGATCAGGAAAGTACCAAGGTAAGCTTCC
>SNQJ01S0028674.1:85759-104352 GCA_010110895.2 Picea sitchensis
TCAAGCTTCTCGCAGGATAGTATATATGCAGCCTGCGAACTCTTCCCAAAATATGATTTTGAGGAAATGACAAATGTAACCTTCCTCTGGAAATTGTTCTTAACAAAGAGTTTGATCTTCCATTATCATGACATGATCATAATATCATCTCGATAACCAAAAATGTGGATAACAGTTGGGCTCATAATGTCTAAACAAGATTTTGTAGCTCAGAAGAGGCCACAACCTTCATAGCGTACATGTAGCTATGTCTAAACAAGATTTTGTAATCGAGAGTAGCGTCAATAACTTCAATGTCGATGAGGATAGTATTTCCCCCGAGTTCAATAGGTATGTTTTGAAAGAGCCCTTTGGGAGAGGATGGTCCTCCATCATAAGCTCTTAGAGTGATGACAGATGGTATAAGCTCGGGGGAGCCAAGTGTATACCATATGATTTTGGACATGATGCATGTGGATGCATCTTCATCAATGATGCAGTGGTGAACTGTGATGTTTCATATTTTAACCGGTATTTAGAAAGCTACAAGAGTGAGGATATGGGGTTCCCCACTATCAAGATCAGAGGTGACGAATCAAGTGTCAAGAGCGTCAAATGGCCGCATGGTGGAAAGTAATGATTTCCATTGAGTAGGATAGGTTTGAAGGACTTCTAAAACTGACATGGCAATAGGAGATTGTGCCAAGTCATTGACCAGACTATATTTGTGTGTCACCCTAGCCTGGGGGTTGTTGAAATTCTGTCATAATGGGATGTGAGGAATACGAAGGGGTGTTTCAGTATTAGGTCGTGGAATAATCAAAGGTGGTCCAGTTGTGACTAGGGTTTCTTACGAGGTAGTGGGAGAAGAGTCAAGGGGTGCATTGTATTGACGACTGTACGTTTGTAGAAGAAATTTTTCCTCGCTAGTGAGGAGGATAGTGCAATCTCCAGGAATTCCTGGGTTTGGATACTGTCCCATCTGTGGTGGGGTAGAATGCATATCCTGTTGGGTGTTCATCACCCCTTGGTGTGGAATGGGGTTTTGCAGCATGCCTAGGGGTGGTTTCTACACATATTGTTGTGGGGTCTACTGAGGGGCAGGTGATGTTGGGGGTCGTGGTCCATTTATGGATTATTTCATCTATTCAAAGTCAATGATTTGAGGGAAATGATGAGTATAATGGCCATACTCAATGAAAAGGGAACAAGGGAAGTTTGTCTGAAGATTGTTGTTATTCTTTCCTTGGCATTTGTTATTATTTCCCCCTCGGGGGTTCTAGTTCCCCTGATTCTGGTTGCCCCTGACAGGTTGGTTCTGTTGGGGGTGATTCCCTCCTGGTCCTGGATTATTATTGTTTCGATTTTTTCCTTTATGTTTGGCATTATTCACTGATGGGACGGATTTTCTATATTCATTTGTTCAAAATTTTGATATTGTTGAATGGGATATGGTTGAAAAAAATTAACCCCAACGTGTGGGTGTCGTTGTGGTGGAGCCATGGGCTATGGAGGGCTAGGAAATGGAAAGTATGGATTATTTTTTGGCAATGATCCATAGGGTACGTAGGAAGGCGTAGTGTTTTCACTTGTTTTTAGGGTGTAAGCTGAGGTAGAGGGGGTACTAGAACTTGGTTGGACAGTTGAGCACATTGTGGGTGTCGACGGGGGTCCACTTATGGGTAAAGGAAGGGAAACATGGTTTGGTTGTTGATAAGGGGGAGGAGGATAATAAGGGGTTCCTCCATATATCGGCTGATATTGCGGTGGTCCATACATAGGTGGTTGTTGGGGGTGTGTTGTGGTACCAATCAATCCATCCGCAGAGTGAGACATCCCAAGTTTGTCCTGGTTGAATGGCATGGGTCTCAAGGCATCAAACAATACCATATATAAGTATCCTAACTATGAATAAATGAGTTTGAACTGTTGAGACTTACCGATGGCTTCCTCTTCAAACTAGGGGAAGGTGGCAGCCATATCCTTGGTAAGGAGGGAAACAAGTGATTTGAGAAACCAATTGAGGCATTGTTGCTCTGTGGCTTCAACTTTGCATAGACTACGTCACCGGCTCCATTCATGAATATGGTCAGTGATGTGTGTGGCGGAGGTTTGTTTAAATGCTGAGAATAGTTCGAGACCATTGTCATGAATGATTGGTAGTTGAAAGAAAGTAAAAAATTCTTTGGCCAAATATTCAAAGGTCACGTGGGACCCAGATTTTTCTTTTACATACCACTTGGTTGATGGGATAATAAGCATGATTTGGAATAACCTCAATCAGACAGAGTCGTCCATGATGTTGTTTGAAGAGCACCATAAGTGGAAGGTCATGATATGGTTGGTCGGGTCGTCTCCCTCTTTTCCTTCAAACTTGGGGATGTTTGAAGGTAGTTAGGTAGGCATTGTAGGCCATGTGGGGTCATGCAATATAGGATCATTGGTGAGTTTAGTCAGATATTGTATGTTGAGGGAAGCCAAGTATGACATATGGGGTGGCGATGGAGGGTTGGATCCAACCATTGTGTGAGTGGTGTGTGTACCTGACTTGTGAGGGGGGTTAGGTGGGGTTGTACTTCCCCCTTGGGAAGAAGTTTTCACCCCGCTTTCATGTAAAGGAGAGTGAGTGGATGGTTGACCTTGGGAATTTGACCCAATTAACGTGGAACCAAGCAAAGATGATCCCAATATAGTAGCACTCACAGGGGTGTGAGACGGTAGATCCTATGAGTTGGCAAGACTAGGAACTCCCCTTAGAATAGGAGGGAGATTTAGCAAGCATTTGGAATGACAAGGATTATGTGGGTCTCCTATGATGTCCGACTAGAAAAGTGGATGTGTGCAAATGGTGATGAGAACAATAAATGAACAAGAGCGTTTATTTAATTTTGAACCTTCACAATATATCTCACAATCGAATGTAATCATAAGAACATCATACATAAGTTGAAAAAGAAGCATATATGTGGGTAGGTGGATTTTGTCTGCGTGGGAGAACAAAGAAAAAAAATGCCCGTGTCCTAAAAATACGTAACGTCCTTCCTCTCAAATAGCACTAGACCCTCCAATAGCACTCAACAGTGGGGTCTGAAGCCACTGGAAGAGGAACTAGTGACGGATGAAATAATCAATTATAATGAGGGGTAGAGGGTGCATGTCTCGAAAGAGTTGGTGATATTTCCCAATATCCACACAAAATCAAATCAAGGTGCAATTTCAGCCCACAATTTCCACTTGGGTATATGTCCTAAAATTTGGTCACTAGGTACCTCAGTCAAAGTGTGACATTTAGATTTTCATCCTCAGAAATGGGTCACAGGCTAGATCTCGTCCAAGAGATGGGTGCCTCAAGGGGGGATGCACAAAACAATCAGACATCAGCCTTCGACCCTTCATGGGTATCTGCCTACCTTATGGTGTTAGGAACACTTGACTTGGAGGATTTTAAAGTTCCCTATTTGACAAATTCTACTGTTTGAAGATGTGAGAACCAGATAACGGGGAGTTATTTGGATGCCTATCCCCTAGATCCTACCTAGACTAAAAAACTTCTTTTGGCACCTCCTGTGGAGGAAAACTTAGTGAGTTTTTAGAAAATGTTTAGATGTGGTTGTTTGAGAGATTGGGGGTGTGAACCAATCTCATTGAAATTAAGTGGGAGTGAATAGTCTCATCAAGAAAAGGGTGGGGCATTTCAAAATCCCTTTGGAGGAAACCTACTTCAACCTCCATGATTCTAGATGAAACTATGTGAGTGAGTAGTGACTTTGTGTGTGAATAAGTGAAATTGTGCCAATTGTTTTAATAAGTTAGGTGTCACCTTACTGCATGTGGACTTCGTGTGGTCCTTACAAGTCTTGATTACCTAATTTACTAAATGCCATTGGTACAACCTTGTGGAATTTTAAAGTCCCTAGAGAACTAGCATGTGGACATATGGGTCCTTACCAATCCTTTAACTCCCTAGTATGATTTAATCTAAGAAAGATTCAAAAGACTATCCTAGATTGTGGACATGTGGGCATGTATGGGCCTATTACAAAACCTTTAAAATTCCCTAGTGATGTAATAAGTAGATTCAAAACTATCCCATCTTTGTAGCATGTGGGCATGTATGGGCCCTTACAAATTTAAGACATGATTGAAAAAAAGAAACTAAGAGGAGTCTCGAGGGGGTTGTTGTCCTCTCCTAAAGATTTTGTCTTTAAGGAAGATTAAATCTTCCCTCAATCGTTTTTCTAATTCTCAAGATAGCTCTATGGTGCAAGAGAAGAGCATACTCAATGATTGTCATTCAATTTATGGTCCCAATGCAAGTGGTTATATATGTAATATAGAACGATTCCAACTTAACTTTAATCAAAGCAAGCCATCCATGTGGCAAAATGAAAGCAAAAAAGAATATTAATATGAATTTTAACCCTCTAAGTGCCTATTTTTTGACTAACCCTTCATGTGGAGAGGGAATCTAAGTGTGGTGCATATTACAATTTGCATAGAATCAAGCTTAAGAAGGCTATGGGCCTTCAACATATAAAAAACGCCCTTACAATGTGTGAATTTTTGGACAGATGCACAGGTCTCAGAGTAGACAAAGGCGCATGTGGTGCCAATGTGCAAATAAAAAATGAACTTTTGGTGCAGGTGCACAGAATGTGCTAAGAAACACAGTGAGTTTGGCGCATGTGCTCGGAATACACGCATGTGGGTTAAAAAACTAGCACACTTTCTGTTACATGGTCGAGAAGAATATTTCGGATGAAATTCGCTCAGCTCATCTTTGACTTTATCTTTTTGCAGGTAGGCATGGGTTGGTTATGGTTCCTACAAGTTAAATAAACCAAAAATAAGTGCTCAAACAACCCAAATGGGGAGGAAATTGATACCTATCCCCAGTGGAGTTGCCAATATGTTGTATCTTTTTTGTCACCTAAATGGGAAAAAGAGGTACACTTACAAGTCTAGTTGGGTTAGCTAGACATGACATGATTGAGTGCAAGAGTTAGAAACATCAAGAACAATAAGCAAATGAACAACTAATATAATAACAATTAAAGAAAGTAAACTAATGTGCATAAGGGAAATAGAACAAAAGAAAGAGTGATATTCATGCCACCAATGGATAGATTGTATTAGTGGGAAAACACCAAAGAGAAAGGGAGGCTTATGGGTCCCCTCTTCCTCCAAGGGAGGGATATTGAACCCCCAATGATTGAGCTCTTCTTACAAATAACAAAATAAAAGGAAATGGTGAAGAAATCCAAAGCCCATTCACTCAAGAGGTGATGTGAATGGCCCAATGAAATGATGCCTATATGATCCAATGAGGAAAGAGGTTACTTACAGAAGAATAGAGGCACCATAACAAGACAAATAGATTCTTGTAAATATAGTGCAACCATGGCCTCTTTTTATAGCAAAGATTTGAGGCTTTAACCAATCGGTCTTTAGTGTGAACAAGGGGCCCTTTAGGTCACCTCTAGGTCTTTGACTAGCGCCCCACTCAGATTCAGCTCATATTTGGGGGTCAAATCAACTTGGGAGTTGAACCAGAAGTGGGTGGGAGTCTGACAAGAATAATTAATGCATCGTTCTGAATTGTGCGCGGCTTTTTGCATCCACAGTTGCACATAGGGCGCATGTGCACTTTTCCAGAGTTTTCGACTTGTGCATGTGAACACACTTTATTTTCATTATGAGCGCATGTTGATTTTATAACTGGTTGTATAGTTTTGGGCCCTTTGGAAATCCATTTTTTGGGCCATGTATGAACTAATAGGTGTTTGGAGATGTTGGATTCATGTAACCATTTGCGGGCGAAATTTTAGTGATAACAGTAGGAAATTCGTCTCTAAGAGATGAATTACCCCTTCATCCAGTCAAAGGACTTCAAGCATTTGAGAAGTGGTTTGTTTATTTTATTGGACCAATCAACCCCCCAAATAAGCACTCAAAGTCCAGATACATCATTACCGATACTGATTACCTTACAATATGGGATGAAGCAAAGGAATTCCAAGATTGTTCTACAAACACAGCTGCTAAATTTATCTTCGAGAATGTTATCACTTGGTTTGGATGTCCTAGAAGTCTAACCAGTGATCAAGGTACTCATTTTATCAGCAATATGATTGTAGCGTTAATGAATGAATTTATTATACAACATCACAAGAGCATCCCTTACCATCCACAAGATAATGGTACAGTATAGGCCTTCAATAAAATTTTGGAAAGAGGACTCAAAAACGTATGTTGCGCAAATTGGGTGGACTGGGATGATAGAGTCCCAGCAGTCTTATGGAATTATAGTACTACCATGAATAAGTTACATGGATACAACCCATTTCGGTTGTTCTATGGGAAATAAGTGGTTGTACCTGCAAAATTTATCACCCCTAGTCTTCATATAGCACAGGCTACACACATGAATCAGTTGCGTAAAGGATTCTTGACTTGCAAGAACTTTAGGAAGCAATATTTTTAGCGGATTTTCATCAGATAGTTGAGAAGGCTAGAAAAAAATCTTTGAATGATAGGCATATTAATTCCAAGAGATTCGTGCAAGGGGATAAGGTTCTCCTCTATGAAAACCGATATCAGAAACATTCAAGCAAGTTGTGCATGCATTGGTTGGGTCCATTCATAGTTACAGAAATCTGACACTTTGGTGCAGTTAGGCTCGCGCAAGTATATGGTATCCTTCGGGTAGGATGGGTGAATGGAAACCATTTGAAACTCTACATTTCTCATGCATGATTCAGAGCAAGGTTTCTCCAGGCCAAAGGATCATGCACAATAGTTAGATTTTCTATTCTTGCAAAAAAAATTTACTCAGTTAATAAACATCGGAGTGTGCATTTAATGCACCATGACATATATTATGTTTCAGTTTAAGCGTTTCTTTTGTGCATAACTTCTTACTCAGTCTCTCAGGATTGGAAGAGCCACCATTACATTCAATTAAGTCATTTAATATGATGGGGACCCCCATTGTGGTTGGAGGGAGGGAGAATCTAAACTCGATCATAGCCCATGTGCCACACATACCCAACCCCATCATACACTTTATGACAAGCACCGTAACTTGTAAAAAAAAAATTAAGCCATAAATGTGTGATATATGAAGATGCCATCAATATCCATGCCATGATTCTTATCCATTAAAAGGATAAGAACCTCAACTCAACCATCCCCCTATAATTCCATTAATTAAACACCAAGATTAGTTGATAGATCCTACCTCGTTACCTGTCCCTTCAAACACCTAAGCCTAAAACTAAATTTATGGCCTAATAATGAGTGTCTTTATGGGAACTTACAAAAATTCTCCAATTTATACAATTATAAGACTTAGTCCATCTACAAGTAGTGCCACCATTTTTTGTTAGTGATGTTTTGAATTTCCCACAATTGTGCATACCCCTCGAGCTTTTCATTATCCTGTTACAAAGCTGACCCCAATTTACCCAGCAAGTCAAAAACTTCAGAGATACCATGTTGAGAGAAAYAGGAGGCCATAGTTTAGCTTCCAAAGAAGAAATCCTAGGTGAACTGTATGATCCCTACATCGAGATCTTTGGGTATGTCAAGGGAAAGACAGAACAAGTAAATCTCTTGGACTTGGATTTGGTGGACCAAGTTTTGTTCCCACATATGAACATCGATGGGTTCTAGGACATGGCTCTAAATTCCATCAAAGGTATGCATTTTTTCCCCAAGCCTGAATTTATCAAACTATTCAACTCTACAATCATGAACCTCAAAGACTTATCAGTCTTTGAGACCACTGGTGAGGTTGTACACTACACAAAGTTCCTAATTAGTTGAGTACATGAAAGAAGTCTATGGCTCGAACATAGATATCCACCAAATCACTGGCTTATATCTTGAGGGTGAGTATGTCGCCAAAGGATTCCAAGGATTGAGAAAGAATGGGAAAAAGAAAGGTGAGATTAGCCTCTATGAGAAGTTCCACACACAAAGAGGTGACCGAACAACAAAGATTGAACCCATTATTCCAGAAATGGTTCAGACGACCTACTATATCATCGCAAGAAAGGTCATGCAGTCCTATTACAAAGGTGAATGCACCCTCGATGCACTATCTGTAGCTTTTTTTTTTGTGCAAACAAGGTTGTATTCAAGTAGTGCAACTATCTCTTAGAGGAAATCATGGTAGTGTGTGAGGAAGCTCAGGAGAAAGGAGGGACCATCACATATGGGTACATGTTAATAGAATTCACCATGTGGAAATGGAAGACACCCATGGGGAGACAGTTGGAAATGGAAAAAAAAGGTCTCCTTGCTAAAATGTTTGAACCTTGGCACTCTAGGACGGACCACGAGAACTATGAATTCAACAATGTCGCTTTCTCAAAGTGGTACAATTTATTTATTGACACAACTCAGAGATGGCGTATACCACAAGAGTTTTTAAAATTGAACACCCGGAACATAACCTTCAACTTGAACCACCACAACACTCTCATGTGGCTAAGGCATACAAAGCCAGAAGACTTCCACTCGAGGTTTCTCCCCTTCTACCTATATGAGGAAACCTTTGACAAAGAAGTCATGTCATGGACTGGAGTCAAGTGCAATACGCACAAGTATGGAATGCACTACCTCTTACCTATATAGATCCTGAATAAAAAGGGGCAGTAAGATGGATTCGGGTTGATCTCTAGACCAACAGAGAAGAAGAAAAATGTCTCGATGTATATGGAATTTGAAGAGGAAGAGAATACACAACCTATGGAACACAAGAAGATGATGTTTTCAATGTTCCCGCAGCTTCTGGATCAAGCTGTGTTATTAGGTAAGGATGTCAATGAAATACTTGTTTCTACTTTCATAGGAGATCCTTCAGTTAAGAAACCCAGGACAATGTTATGAGGAAAATGTCTCTATGGTTAGGGTGAACCACAACAGACAGGTGTGACTGTAGAAATCGACTCAATTCCAACATATTTTATATAAACTAATGTGAAAAATAGATAAGAAAGAGGCCTACCTCATCCAAATGTTTGATGATGTCCACCATTGAGGACTTCGACCCAAAGATTTATACCTGGAACAAGTTCACAACAAACAAGCAGAGAAAACATATAGTGATAATATAAAAGGTTAGGACATTAGATAACATAATCCATTAATATACAAAACAAAAATTCTCATGGATCATAATACATATATTTTCAAGATATCAATTGGATGGGAAAAGAGTATTTATATTAATAAATGATCAACATAATTGAAAACATTACAGACTTCCGTGTCGACACGGTTCAGAACCAAGAAACTGAGTTCCTTCCAAATGGGCCTCCACGACTTCAATCCTCCACTAAAGGCAAGCTCATATAAGGGAGACAACGAGGTTCTCCATCAATACGGGAAGATATTGGGGGCTGGACATTGTGTTCAGACTTAAAGGACAAAGGGATGTAGACTCAATAATGAAGTAATAATTTCTCTAGAATAAATTTTCTCTCAAAGTTGAATTTTCTCTCCTTTTTCATATCTTAGAATTGGCTTGTTTATAGCCTTCAAAATGCAACTAAAGGGTTTAGTCAGAATGTTTCCAGTATATGGAAGGCCAAATATTAGATATCTCCTATAGTGGCATGGAAACCTGACATTTAATTTTGATTTTCTAGCAAAAATACCGATGTACATAGGCTATAGTGGAGCAGCCAACGTATACACTTGCTATATATCTTGCAAGGTGTATATAAGTTGAAAAATGTTTATTTTTGTCTCTAGATTTATCAATGAGGGAAAATAAGTCTACATGGGGGAATGGAATAAGGACCTCTCTGCAAGATTACATAGGGTGAGGCAAATCTTTCTCTAACAGACAAGGCTCTCCCCAGTGAATATTTTGAAACCTCATCCAATCTTCTTGACCATACCCCGTACTTGAGAAACCAATCGAGTGGAAAAAAATGTGATTGACATCTAGGATGACCTTAAACTAGATACCACTGCATACACAACCATAATCACTGAACAACCTGCATCACCACCACATCCCCCATCTCTACCACAAGAAATGACCACCCAACCCCAAACCACTATACCTAATCCCATGCAGTTGGATTCCCCGACCTACCCGAGCATGTACCATAACTCACTGGTCTGACCCCTGAAGTCTCAAGTCAGTTAGTCTTTCCATTTGTACCTATTCAGAACACTCCACCTTCAACGAAGAGACAAATTATTATAATACCACAAGCCCCAAGAACTCAACACCCTCTCTCAACAACAAATGTTGAGAGTGCCATCCACAAAAGAGGAACCACATAAACAATGTCATAGAAAGAGGTATAAGTATAGAAGGTTTAGAAGGAACCTGAAACTACATCAGGGAAGAGTGAAACATCATTGCAAGAGAAAATGGAACTAGTCTTCCAGAACCCACAACTATGTGCGGTTATTTTTCACTTTTCCTGGCCAAGACAAAATCTTTTCCTCAATTCCCAGCAGAATTGAAGGCTCGACTTGCACACCAGTTGCAAAGTCCCTTCCCAGGAGAAGAAGAGGTGGAGACACCTTCTACACAACCGATGGCTAGTGTATTTCCACTACAAGTTCAAGTAACCATGGATGCCACCCCTTCATCCAACGAGCTCACACAACTATCAACAACCCACCTGGTAGGAATAATCAGAGCCTCAACTGAAAATATGGAATAGAGGATTCAATAGGTTGAAAGAGACACATAATTTTGGAGACATGAAGGTCTCGTTACGCAATACCAATGAACAAAATAGGAACACTCTAGGTTCCAGGAAGAAATGAAGGTGGAGAAATTCAAAGAAAAACTTTAAGATACCGGGACGACAGTCAAGAAGACAGTGCCTCAACTACTAGAGTCCAACACAGAAAGAAAGCCTGAGGAGAAGATTGACTTGATTCATTTCACTTGGTCATAACTGGTAGAGAGAGAAGAGAGCCTCGAAGAACAACTGCAAGACAACAAGAAAGAATATGAGTTGCAACCCAAGAAGCTCTGAGAGAAAATGGAGAAGATTGTCTTAGAAGGGAATAATGCAAGAGAAAACTTGCACAAACATACTATCGAGTGAACTAAGATCTTCAGAGAAGTAAGTGATTGGATGGGAATAATATCAATACGTAACCATGCATTAGAGGACTTGTGCACAAAGATCCAGTCACTTAATGCATAAGAATCCAACACCCTAGATCCGTTGGAACAACAGGTGAAGTTCGACAAAATCCAGCAAGAGGATAATGAATTGAAGGGATTATATGAAGCCCAAACAGTTTCCAAGAAAGAGCTACGTGAGTTTCGACCAATAGTTCAGACATCATACCTGAAGATGCATCAAGTCGATTCCATTTCTGACTCTAAGTGGAACTCCTTAGTTGCATCCAAACCAAAGGAATGCATCACAAACGCCACTCAACAATTTGTTGTTGAAGCTTCATTGCCATAAAGTGGAAGGATAAGGTGGATAGCTTCCAAGAGGTTAGGAAGAGAGCCCTCGAACTCGTACCTGAGTTGGGCCCTTCATTTGAAAAAGAGAAACCAGAAATAGTCAAAGCGGGAAGTGAAAGCAACTCAAAGCTCGAAGAAAAGAAAGAACAACAATCCAACATGGAGGCCACAAAAAA
Organism: Picea sitchensis; assembly: GCA_010110895.2. NCBI lineage: Eukaryota > Viridiplantae > Streptophyta > Pinopsida > Pinales > Pinaceae > Picea > Picea sitchensis. Next base: position 97,376 of record SNQJ01S0028674.1, read on the forward strand.
TATGAAGACTTGACTTGGGGAGAGTCAAGGATTGTGGTCAGAGCTTGTTGGGCCCTTCGTTTTGTTGGTTAAAATTTGCGCACATCACATTGTAGCTTCATTTTGGAGAATGCAAGTTTCTCAAGTTGTTGAGAAGATGGAAAATGAAAGAAAGGAAGAAACAAAAAATGGTTAAAGGGAAAGTGCAACATCAACAACAAGATCAAGAAAAGAAATAACTCTCTAGTTTGTAACCAACAATATTGGATTATATATAGGATACTGATGCAATTGTAATAGGCTAATGATATTGAGAATGATAGGATAATAGTGGAAAGTTAATGAAAGGGATGTAATGTCATCATTTCCTAGCATGTTATTTATGAGTTATTACTATTCTTGTTGTAACTCTTGATAGTTTTATGAGAGTCACTGATGTAATGGGATAACACTACAATATTGTTTATTAAGGAGATATGGGTGAGAACCAGACAAACAATGTATCAGATTTTGGTATTATCAATAAAAACAGAGGCCTAAATTGTGAATTTACATATTGCTTATTTAGTCTTAAGGCATGAATGAGTTGTTGTTATTTATTATATTTATGTTTGATGTACCTAAATGTGTCTTTATGAATGGAAACACAACTATGTTTCTTTATTTCCTAGTTATGAATTTTGTAGGATTGTTACAGGTTTAGTATATTATGTGCAAGATTATAGTGAGCCTTGATACCTTAGAGGTCTGTTTAAGTATTCTCCTTACCCTTCCCTCTCTTTCATGTCTCGGTTGTGCTTCGGGTGAGACTTCTTCCCTCCCATAAAGATGAAAATTCCAATGCTCTAGACTACTTATGTACCTTTTGTTGGTAACCTAAGAAGGACCCTGGTCTGAACAATATTGCACCAACACCTTTATCTGGACTACCTGATTACCCATGTACTAGAGAATACCTTCCTGAGTGTTGTTATCGGTGGCACTATAGAAATAAGGCGGTCGATGGTTGATCTATGGAGGGTTCAATATACCTAGGCCATTCCGTATACATGTTTTTTCTAATGCGCTACTAGTCGAAGGGATACCAATAGAAGTTATGAGGTTGTCCAACAATGTGATCTTAATTACATCTTGTATTTCTGGCATGTATTCTTCCCCAACCACATATTTCTATGTTAAACGATAGATATTTGTAGTTTTAAGACATCGGAATACATCTCTACCCTGAAAAAAAATTGCCCATAATTCCTACCAAAGAAAGTTCTCTGATACCACTTGTAAGGTACCAGATCTATTATAATAGTAGAAAAACAGAAATATTGAAGATAATAAAATAAAAACAACACAATATATGAAACTACAACACTATAATAATACCTCTATCAATAGGAAACAATGTTCACTTGTCTTTTCGTGAGGGAAACCTCCAACAGAGAAGCATTGTATTACAATAATTCTCAAGACAAAGACTTCCCATGCCCTCGACTCCTATTTATACTAATTCTATCTACCAAAAGAATAGCCTTGAGAAATATATTTGTAGAAGCATAAACTTTTATTAGGTCTTCTTACATTTGAATTATTCTTCCTTATTACTAGGCCATATTAATATCGACCTTTATTACATAGAAAATATATTATTCTACCTATATGAGGAGTTAGGGAGCTTAGTTCCCTAATAGATTTACTGTGGATGGGGGACAAATTGTACATTATGTGTATTGAATAATTAATAAAAATGGTAATCATTGGCTATGGTATGAAATGAATGAATAACGATGGGGAGATATGATTCCACAAGAGAGAGGGGGTCCAAGGAGGAATTATTCATGGGTATTAATCCAACCCACATTCTTGAAATTATTACCATTGTGTATAACCTTCTAAATTGTTCTTGAGTGTTCCCAAATCCAATCATTTAAATCATGTAATTGTTCTTGAGTCATTTTTCTTGAGTGTCACATCCCATAGTTATTAGGGAGCATGGGATGAAGTACAATCATCTTTGGGAAGAGTGAGAGTAAAGAAAGCAAGGAATAAGAAGGGGAATTTGTATGGAGAATAGGAAGAATTTTTTGTATGCATATTTTGGACAACAGGAGAGGAGTTGAGTGTTGGGAAGAGTCTCAAACATATTGTGCTTGAAGGAAGACATCATTGGATTGTGTTTATGTTGTAAAATAGGTTTGTGTTCCTACAAATTGATTTGTAATCATGTCCTGCATTTTCCTGTTGAGAAAATGACTTGAGAGCCTTATCAAGGATACCATGAGCACTCCATGGGAAGATGAGAGTTCATAAAAGTCCCCAGATGAGAGTTATTGACCAAACAAGTGCACTATAATCCCTAATAAGTGAATGATACAACCTAAGGTATTATGAGAAGTTAAAGGTGTACATTCCTTAGGTTGTGCAGGTTGTGGGGAAGAGAGTTGGAGGATTGGAACTATTGTAGGAGTAGAAATTGGGTTTAGGACTACTATGTGTGGAGAGTGGACAACCAAAGGGATAGATATTTCTAGAAGAATAATCTTTTATTAGGTATTCTTACATTTGAATTATTCTTCCTTATTACTATGCCATATTAATATCAACATTTATTACATGCAAAATATATTATTCTACCTATATGAAGAGTTAGGGAGGTTAATTCCCTAACAGATTTACTGTGGTTGGGGGATAAATTGTACATTATGTGTATTGAATAATTAATAAAAATGATAATCATTGGCTATGATATGAAAGGAATGAAGAATGACGGGGTTATATGATTCCACAAGAGAGAGGGGGTCCAAGGAGGAATTATTCATGGGTATTAATCCAACCCATATTCTTGAAATTATTACCATTGTGTATAACCTTCTAAATTGTTCTTGAGTGTTCCCAAATCCAATAATTTAACTCATGTAATAGGGTGGGTGTGAGGAGTCGCATCCCATAGTTATTAGGGAGCATGGGATAAAGTACAATCATCTTTGGGAAGATTCATAGTCAATAAAGAAAGGGATAAGAAGGGAAATTCATATGGAGAATAAGAAGAAGTTTTTGTATGGAGATTTTGGACAACAGGAGAGGAGATGAGTGTTGGGAAGAGTATCAAACATGTTTTTCTTGAAGGAAGACATCATTGGGTTGTGGTTATGCTGTAAAAGTTTCATGTGTTCCTACAAATTGATTTATAATCTTGTACTACATTTTCCTATTGAGAAAATGACTCTAGAGCAGTATGAAGGATACTACAAGAACTCCATGGGAAGATGAGAGTTCACAAAATTCCCCAGCTATGATTTCTTGACCAACCAAGTGCACTATAATCCCTGATAACCCAATGATACAACCTCAGGTATTGTGAGTAGTTAAATGTTTACATTCCTTGGGTTGTGCAAGTTGTGGGGAAGAGAGCTGGAGGATTGGAACTATTGTAGGAGTAGAAATTGGGTTTAGGACTACTATGTGTGGAGAGTAGACAACCATAGGGATATATCTCCTTGTGGAGTCATATACTCATCTCTAGGGTGGCCTATTTTTTAGAGGAAATGAACAAAACTCTTATGGCTGGGAGGTTCATCCTTTGTATGCAGCCAGTTGAATTACATATATAAACATATAAGTGTTTTTGTTGTGTTATTTATGATTATTTAGATATGTAAATGATATGTAAATGTTGTCTTATGTTTTGTTGGGTTAGCATGCATTCATGAATTTATAAATTTTTTAGATGCATGGATAAATCAACATGTTGTTTGTTGTAGTTTTTAGGGGCCTGTTTGCCCTTGGTTTTATGTTACATGTATGAGGCATTTTCAAATTCAATTTTATCAGGATAAGTCATTTTTTATAGTGAATGGACTCAGCTGAAGGCTGGGTACATTACAACCCATCACATGGACTCATCAAATATAATTTTATCATACTTGGAGACCTATTCTCAATCATCGATCTTCATGGGAGATAATTCTCCTATTGAGGTGTGTAGTAGGGGTAGTTTTGATCTAGACCATGGATTATTTCAATATGCGCTTCATGTTTTGAATATTTCAATGAAGCTCCTCTCCTATCAAATCACTCATTCAGTTTCATGGAAGAAGGTGGATTTCCCTCCAGACTCAATTATTATTTCTAACTTGTTATATTGTAACATCCCCATCATCCAACTGGGCTATGCCACATAAATTTTTTGAACTGTATGCAAATGAAACATATACACACATAAACTCTTTTAAAAATTTATCTATAAAACTTAAATCAGAAAAATACATTGTGAAAATGCACAGATTCATATATAATAATAACAAAAATACACATGCAACACACACAGTAATAACCCATAAAAATAAATGCATACGTAACAATGAAACATGTAATTTAACACAAAATGGGCACTTATCTTGGTAAAAATATCACCAATTGCATGCATACCTTCCACATGTTAGCACTCTATAAATCTACCCGACTGAATAGACAAACAACAGAGGTAACTATTTCAACCTACTTGATATATCTATGACAATCGGTGGCTAGATTTGGTTTGTTTTGGGGGATTTTTATTAATTTGTTGGCTAAGAAGAGGAGGGACACTCAGGGCTATGGAGTCAAAATTATGAAAATGATTGAAAACATTGATTGGCCTATAGAACTCTCTAGAGGATAAAGGCTAAATGAGGTAATGAATCTGATTTGTAAATTAATATTTTTCAGAGTGTAAGAGGAAAGGGGAAAAACAATTAAATGCATCAGAGAATTAATAAAATGAATTATGAATTAGTTATGAAGAAACACACAGTTTAAATTGTTTCAACCGAGAGCATCAAGGGATGAATTCTGGGCTTTTAACTATCCAATTTAAAAAGACAAAAATGTAAATGGAAATAAAGAACACAGGAAATACAAACAATGAAGGAAGACAAAACTCATATCATAGCCATTATAATCTTTTCATAAACAGTTAAAAATGCTTCTTCATATGTATTCAATTCAGTCCCACAAAAATTACAATAGAGCCCAGAACCACTAGAATTGTTCCCTTGCACTTCTTCCCATCATTAATACACTCAAAACCTCTAATACTTATACAATTGGAGTTCCTTCAATGCGAAACCAGTTACAATAACTGAAATGAAACGTTTCAGTTTCCACAATGATTACAAATGACATTTTTTATAAAAAATTATGTCATGATCCCTGGAGATTCCTATGACTCTCCAGCTCCTTCCTTTGCCATTTTCTCTTTGAAATATCACTCATAATATTTCAAATATAATGACATTTATCCATATTCTCATTAAACATTTGGGAATAATATATTTGAAATAAAAATAATTCCCAAATATTTTCTATCATGTAGAATTAAATTTCCATAATTTAATTCATGCCTGTGGTTCTTTAAAACCATGTCTTGTTTGGCCCAATTCACCATTTCACTATAAAAAAACATTTACTGTTACTATTTCCCCGTGAAAAACATTTACTGTGTAATGTTTTTCCAATTTACCATTTCACTGTGGAAAAACATTTACTGTGTGTTTTTTCCAGTTTACCATCTTTGGTAAAATACCTTTTGTCTTCTTCTTTTACTTATGTAAATCTTTGGATAAAGAATTATCCAAGTCTTCGTTCACGTGCATCTTCCCATTTAAATATTTTGCATGGAAATAAACATTAATTTCTTTAATTTGTAAAACTTAAATCTTACCTCCATAAAACCTTTTCACCATGAGGAGGAAATTCATTTATTAGAAATTCCATAATTGTTGTTGAAATGCACTCCTGGAAAATGCCGCACATTAAACATATGATAAATGGTGTATTTATTACATGGAGATTTGGCTCGAGTGGTTTAATCCAAACTGATTTTACCTCCAATGTGCTCCATGTAAAAACACGTGTTCAACAAATAAACCACAATAGCTTTCCCCGAACCACCTTCACATAATTAACCTCCTCGTTACTTCAATCCCCGATATGTATGTGCACCCTCCATCCAACCTTTGACTTTTCCACATTATAAATTGAGATTCGTGCCCATGATCTGACGTGATTCCATAAATTAAATATTGGATTAAATATTTTAATATAAAAATATTTATATTAATAATAATAAACCCTTTTTCTATTTTCTAAGGACTTTGGGCTTATGAGGCTTAACACATGACTTTGTGGATAGGATGAGGGTACTTAATAAAAGGAATATTTTTTTATTTTCAAGAGGAATATGAAAATAAGGGTAAAAGTGAATGATGTGATAGAACTAAGGGAATTAGATAAGCATTAAGGCTAGGTATATGTTTAGGATATTCGCCAAATTTTTTATTCATGGAGGACATGACTATTCTGGATGATCAGTTGAGTGAAGTATTTAGGTGATGGGGGCTTGATGGAGCTAGTGAAATTTTTTGAAAATCTAAGTGGAAAAATATCACAAGGACAAGATGCATTAGGAAAAATTAATGCAAATTAGCAGGTGGTCTACGATCTGTCGAGTCTCATCAACTCTCGATATCGTGGGCTGGAAAAAACGGTTTTGGGTAGACTTCTTTTTGCCCCGATGTACCTATGAGGGTGCCATGCATCCATGAATGTGTTGGAAATATGGCTATAGCAGAGATGACGCAGACTGTCAAGGTTGTCATTGATGGAAATCGGTTGGTTATGGAGCACGCACAAGAGAACTGGCAGAAGAAGCTAGATGATGACAGAGCAAGAGAACTGGCAGAAGAAGCTAGATGATGACAGAGCAAGAGAACTGGCAGAAGAAGTTATATGATGACAGAGCAATATCCAAGTGGGGATGTTGAGATTGGGTTCCACTCAGCGAATTATTCTACAAGAGAAGACCCTTTGCATTAGGTTATCCAGGTGGGGATGTTGAGATTGGGTTCCGAATTGTTCTACAAGAGGAGACCCATTACGTTAGGTTATCCAAGTGGGGATGTTCGAATTGTTCTACAAGAGGAGACTCATTGCGTTGAGTTATTCAAGGAAAAAAGGAGGGAATAAAC